>KZ308203.1:1397984-1465046 GCA_000376725.2 Ladona fulva | reverse complement strand
ATATATATATTTATTAATACATTACCCATTACCCTTAGTTCAAGCTGTACATCTTTAGCGGAGATTTACATTTTTAGTCTAAAGCTAAAGTATTTACTCAAGTTTAAAATTTTATTCAAGTTTTCTTCTTTAGCATAAGTTTGTATGTTTCCTTCCAAATAAATTAGCCCATGCACAGGTAAATGTATGAAGGTTCTAGAAACTCTTATTCACGACACTACAAGGCAATCGGTCAGATACGTCCCAAGTAGACCTTAGGCGCGGTCACGCAAGTTGCGTTCTTAGTGAATAATGACTCTGTTAAATTTAATAAGTGTGTTTTTCAAAGTTAACCACCGCAATCTTTCATCAGTTGCAAACGGAGTATTTCGCCTCACATGCGAGGCAAAGAACGCCAAAGAATTTCTTCAGCTGTTGGACTTTATAGTGGCAAATTCCGGTAACCAACCGAAATTGTGTTTATTATTATTATTATTATTAGAACTTTTAATGGCGAGGTTAGGGCCGAGTGGGCCTCTCTACCACCTAACCTCGTATATCATTATACATTGGTATTTACTATTTCTAAAAAGAATTCACAACTAATTTAAAATTCACAAAAAATACAAAAAAATCCATTTAGTGAAAGAGGAGAAACACAAGTCATAAATTAATCATATTTTGTACACAGTAGACACAGTTAGGTGTGATTTCGAAAGGGGATAACGAGTACCGGTGATAAATCAGAGATTTCCTAAGCTTTTACCCAGAATGGGCTAGACAATTCCCCGTAATGGGAATTTCCTGCAAGCTGCATGTAAGGTACCTCGCAAGTTTGTAAAGTATAAGTAAAATATCCAAGGAGAAATATACATGAAAAAATTCTGACAGGACTGGGACTCGAACCCAGATCTTACATTTTCCGGATGATTGCTCTAACCAGTTGTCCGTAACCGAGCAGCTAACATGCAAGGAGATTCCGTTGGGCATTACGTTCGAAAGACTTTGTGGGCAAGGAATTTCGGGTTCGATTACCGGTCCTGTCAGCCTTTTTTCACGTTCGTTTCTCTATGGAAACATTCCTAGGCACACACCTTAATACAAAGTCACTTTTCACCCTTCTCCTTATAAGTAATTAATTAAAGACGAACATCTATTTATCGCTATTTTAAGAGTGAGTAAGAATCAATATTTAAAGACGTAAGCAAAAAAATGTTTAGTTTACTTCAGTCACCAGGACTTGTACAAAAAGAACGAAAAAACTTGCTAGTGAATATTAGGCATTGGGAGAGATGGAATACGTTTAGGGCTGCAGGGGAACCGAGGGTCGCGGGTTCGATATTCCTGCACTGCATGATAAGAGATTTAGAACGGCTTTGAATGGAAATAGGCGTAAAAAAACTTCATATTTAACGCATTATGACTTCTTTGAATGAAAAAGTGGTCAACAGCTCTGGTGCATATTTTCCTATCCTCTTGAAAGATCTTAATTTTAGCGACGAGGGATTGAGATAGACTGTATAGCAATAAAGACGGGGAGGAATCTTCACAAACGAGGGACTCGTTCGTCGAATTCTTATTTATTCGAAATCAATGCTTCAACAACGACTTCGCGAAACCTTTGTTTGGCATGCGAGGGACATGAAAATGCGTTACTCACCAATGACGGTGAGCCTGACTTTGGTGTTCCTGGTTGGAGACTTCCTAAAATCCACTCGGCACCGATATTCGCCTTCGTCCCGCTCCTCCACTGAGTCAATGGATAGAGTAGCCGGCTCTGTTATGGTGCGGAAGTACGCCCTCTCGTCCACCAAGTCCTTCTCCTTCCAGTGCGAAACCTTCTCGGAGTTCTTCCTTCTGGCATCGTAACTGAAAAGAAATGTAATTCCAAAGATTAATCAATGGTACTAGTGGAACGATTCATTTCTCTAAGATACATAGCTGTAGGTGTAAGTTCTGCAAGAATTTGGAGAGCTTCTGGAGAAATTTTATTGGTTCACCCTAAAGAATTCTCTACACATTAAGGCGATGTAAAAATCGTTAAGAGTCAATGCGGAGATAGAAATCATGTAAACAAATCTTCATCATTAGGTAAACAAGGATTGATTCGGATTGTCAATCCTGTCCTACCTGCAACCAAAAGCTTCATTCTCTTGAACTTATGTCGGTCACTATGATTCTAATATTGTATCTTCATTGTGTATTTAGCGTTTGAGAATTTGGTGCTTTGATAAATGATTAATAAGTAGTTTATTCAGTTTCCACCGGAACTGGAAGCTGAATTGATAGTAACCACGATTTTCTCCTTAAATACTAACACCTGCCTTTTATAACGTAATCTCGGTTTCCCTTTTTAATTAATTCCTTCTACTATTCGTTCCAATGTTATGTTTCGAAGATTATCGTACATTAGTGCTCCCAAATTTGTTTCGACTTCCTTTCATTTCTTAACTTTTTCCAATTTCAGCATTCTAAATTTAGAATATTTTCATCATTTCCATCTTTTTAATTAAATAATAATTTTTTATTTAATATTTTTGTCGGATTGTACACTTTTTCACTATGTTTATGGTTTCACGATACCTTTTCCTACCAGTTTTTTCCCGCAACCTGTTGTTACGACAGCTATAAGTTTCCAAGATTTTACAGTCCACACCCAACATTTTTATTTTCTTTTCATTAATATCACTGCATATAAGAACGACATAGGATAACTGATGCATGTGAGGCCCGTATTGGCCTAACCTCACCGATGGTCTATCTACATATTCGTTGGTTTTCCCAAAAATAATTCCACTTGATGCACAATCTTATTTACTTTACTTATTTATTTACTGGTTGCCTCAACACCCACAAACATCCGTTCATAGGACAATTACAGGATATGCGTAAGCAGTAAGAATAGACGAACACACACAACCATTCTCTACCATGCTAACCACTCCACCACTGCGTCCAGTAAGTTGGCATATGATAGATAATTGTATCATTTTATTGACGAAGTATTGAATTAATGCATCTAATCCGATTCCATCCATTGGAGACTCATACAAAATAATACTATTACTCCCATTTCCGAATCGAAGGCGAAAGTATGTGTTCTTTATTTATTTAGGCTATATCAGTTGCAGCTATCTCGCACACGGGTAATTGGAAAATTGCGTTTCAAAGCCACGGCGAACGTACTTCCTGCTTCCATTCCAGATTAACGCCGCAGAGCAACCGTCATGTGAATGGGTCGCCGGAGAACGCGTTCTAATTAAACCCGCTTCTTTTTTAAGCTCCGCGAGATGTGATCTTCTCTTCTTCAGACACCATTGCGATGCCACGCACTGAATTGGATGCTCGGCACAGTCGCACGGGTAAAGATTAAATAAAGCCCTGAGCCCCTTTCCCGAAGCCTATTAAAGTTGACATACGAAGATAACCTAAAATACGACCGCTTTAAGCAATGAGGAAATTACTACCAGTGCGACCAATCCAATCTACCCGGAGACAACTTGCTAAATAAAATACTCCTTCGAATACTAAGCTCTGTTACGTTGGGTAAATAGAAGGGAAATACAGTTATAGTAACTTTTAAGAAACCGCTCTGTGATTTTCCTATCCCTAGAGGAAAGAAATCGGGAAATTCTCATCAATTCCAGAAAATCACTAAGCCTCGTTATCCTAACGGATTATTTTCTCCCTCGGCAAATGCGATGTCTTTAGGAGACGAGATTTTGAGTACGTTTATGAGATTTACATGGATATTCAACCGAAGCTCGACCAACCAATTATTGGAGAATGAAAGTATTTTCTTTTTCGATAATATGGATGGAGGAAAAATGCATCTTTCACTTATTATTGGCACAATCAGTTTTCTTCCTTTAATATAAGTTGCCAATTCATTTGTGTCTAACAGTATTGAATAAAAAATAACAAGAGCATCAACAACCTCGATAATGACGACAGAAATTAACAGGAAAAAAATAAGACAAGGAAGACATGTAAGACTGAAAGAAATCTAAGCTTTGCATAAAATTAGTCATCAGCAAAGAGAGAGAAACTTCGTATTTTTTTTAAATGATGTTTCATCTACGATCAGTTTCACAAGCCTGTTTGCATCTTATGATCCACCCACCCTTTCCTTCCCTATCACCCTTTACACTATTTAAATTTACCATATATTCTTGGACATGTTTCTCTGAAGATACACGTATGCTTGTGAAACTGGTAGTAGATTAAACGTCCTTCAGAAAATACGAAGTTTCTCTCTCCCCGACTCTGCAAGTTTACTTTGCTATTTCCAACTTTTTCATTTACATTAAACTACAATTTTAGAAAAAAACTTAAAATAGATGCACATCGTATCTAAATATGCAAAGTTAACATTTCTTCACGTATTCATGTGATTTGCAATGCTGGGAACCGCGAATCGGGACGGAATAGATAATGGTTATCGGTTTCGCTTCGGGTTCAAGAATTTCAATTTTTCGGTTCGGTTTTCATTTTGGCAAAAATTTCTGGTTTTTCCGATTTAGGTTATCTGTTCGGATCTGATCCGTAGCCCAACATGAACACAAATTAATCATACTCTACAAATGGATCTTTGGCAGGGTAAAGAATGCTGTACAAGTGAGGTGGTTGTTACATGAAAGATAGTTGAGTGACGACGAGCTTTAGCGCGATAGAATAACTCTATCTATCTAGCCAGACAAGAAGTTATAAAAATGGAATATTAAGAGAATTAATCATTAGCATAAAGGCGGACGCGGATTATTCAACAAACTGGGGAGTTAAGCAACGAACCGAAAAGATGGAAGCGAGAAAATTCCTTCCTTGCGTCCGAGGCTGTGGCACAGTCTATATATATATAGCAGTATCCGAGCTGAAGTATATTTTCTCAGCCATTCTTCCACGGCCTCACTTCTTTCCAATCACACGGAAAGAGAAGACATCCGGGGAGAGTAAGGGATCGAATACTCCTTGAAGGAGCCTTTCCCTTGCGAACCAATTCTCTGAGCCCTCCTGCATCAGCCGACCACGCAAACATTCTCTTAGCGTACGTTTTCCCTCCTGTCTTCCAATATTCTCCTCCACTTTCCATCACCTCCCTCTCCCGTCTATTCTTTCTTCCTCTGGACCTTCGAAAATATAGCGATCATTCAATATTTTCCTCCGGATCGGCTACGAATGAATCGAGGTGGCTATTTAAATTTTCGGACAGGCCCAACTTCTTTTTTAAGTAATTTGATAAAGAGGTAAACACATCAGAAAGAGAAAAAATACATAGATACAACTCGAATCTTAATGGAGATGAAAAATTCAAAATCGAACTCGAATCGAGCGTTTACCAAGGGAAGGGCTAAACGCAGGGCACGCAAAATTTTAAGTACACTTTGGTTGAATTGAAATTGGAAAAATATCGAAAAGATAACTGAATTTACACACTGGAATGTTTTCACATTCCTTCCGCATATACAAAATAGTGTGGTTATTGAAAATTATAGCGACGATAAACAGCAAGAGATTTTTAAATTTCATGAATCAAAATACCGATTTCATTAATTTCATTACCTTGTCAAGAATAGCATTTAGTGCTTAAACTATGAGGACTACTACAAAAAAAAAAAATCGGAAGCAATTGCAGGACCAGTTAACTTTTATTTTATCTTGCCTGAGATTCACTGGCGAGTAAACTGGCCACTCAACGAAACGCCTTCCTAAAGGGCAAGCACTACGTTTAAATTACCTTTAAGAAACTAATATTGCATAATTTAGGATACTTACATTTATTTATCGTTCTCACATACCTACGCTATCTCCACTTCTGAATAGAGGAAGTTAAAGATTAGATGTGGTTTTGATTCTCTACAGAAATAAGGCGGTAATAAAAGATAAGAGCGAAAACCTTTATACGAGGAGACATTTTGTTGCACTGAAATTTGGACCACCACCCTAAATCAATTCAATTGCGATAATTTATTAACACAGCATTGCAGTTCACTTACGTTTGGACGGAATGTCGATTTTCTTTCAAAAGATGTTTCCCACGATGCAACAATATAATGGGAATCGATACTTTACAAATAGAAGATATTTAACTGAGAGAAGAAAAAGGTGATGTTTTATTTTCAATACATTTTCTTTCTATGTGGCACTGGTCCAACAGGATCGATTTAGAAGCGCCGATTATAAATATAAGAAAACCTTTGTATATGAATCAAATGCGTTCTCGGCCTTGAATCGACATTTATCAGTTTCAACCAACCAATCAGTTCAATTCTGCCCCTTTTAGAACTAAAGTTACTTCGGACTAAAAATGAAATGAAATTTACTAATCAGTTTATAGTATTTTTTTATATCGACCCGTCCTTTAATAACGAAACTGTTTCTACAGAAAAGCAGAACATTCCTCAAAACTTCCCTCAAAATTTATATACAAGAAATTTGCTATATATGCTGTATATTTTCGATGGAAAATTCTCGGTTTAATGTACTCGATGACGACTCGTTGGAAACTGGTCGTTATTGAATATTGAAAAGTATCAGGTTATATTTATTGAATTTTTCATTCTAATTCTAAGTACAGCTAACCCATGTTATATATAAAGTCGTTTCTAAACGAAGAAAGTAAAAGAAACTTTAGTATCGTAGTAATTCTAAGCAAAGAGTGGCAACTTAAATGCATCTTAAATTCTTCCGGTCAAGAGGAGCTACTATGCCATACTGTCCGTTCCAGCTTACACGCATCCCTAGAGAAAGGCTCGAAAGAAAAAATTGTGATGTCTCCGGGACTCGAACCCGGATCGCCCTCTTGTTGGCCGAGTTCCCTAACCAGTGGAACTAGCACTGCGGAACATTACCCCTTCAGGGTACCTCGGCAAGTGAGATATCCGGATTCGACTCCCAGCTACGTCACAATTTTAATACTCCTTATGTGATACGCGTAACCACCTTTGGTCATATATATTTTCTTGAATTGCCCTTAGCGTTTTTCTCCAATTTATTTCAAATGACACAGGAAAGCAGACATTATAATACGTATTACACACAATGAGCAATTGCTTCAATTAGCTAGGCCCATCCGCTCTGATAAGTTAAATAACCAATGACCGTCACCGCAACAAAAATCAATCTCACCGAAATAAAAAATCCCAACTCATAGACGAGGGAATTTTTTCCTCGAGCGGGTCAGTCCATCGAGGAATTTCCTCGATGTGCTCAGGGATAGCGGAGAGGTGGGAACCCAACTCATCCGCTGCCCGCCCCGAGACCCATATGATTGGACTCCTGAGAAGAGGTCCTCGTACGAGGGCTCGCTCCAAGGATTCTCGAGTGTTTCTCGAAGACCAACGAGACCGCAATGAGAGTGAAGCTTCGGTTTTTTTTCCGGCGCTACAAAAGCTTTGCGATTTTGCCTTCCTTTTCCAGCCACTTTTCTCTCTCTCTCTTCTCTGGAAATTTATATTGTAGGAAGGGCATCTCTTTGATCTCGGGCGGGAGTGGCGTTCGATGATGGGAAAGAGAAAATGGTCGAGGGAAAGAATTGGCAGGAAGTGTGTGCAACGAAGCGGGATGGAATGGGAGAGAGAAAGAGGTTGTGAAAGTGGAGGAAAGGAAGAGGAAGGAAGAGGAAGGAAGAGGAAGGAAGAGGAGAGATAGAGACAATCCTCTTTATCTTGACAAGGGAAAGAGATGTAATTCTCATCTGACATCCAATTCTATGTCAACTAAGTAAAAAAAAAGAGAAGCGGGAAACGAACACTCGATCGGATGAGGCTTTCAGATAGAGATGAAGGAAAATAAAGTTAGACGATGTATTGACCGCTGTTTCTCATCTGGGATACGTTATCCAAGATCGCTACAATACGGGAACGTATAAGATATAATCAGGGCATACTTTATTTGAAGATATCCGTTTGAAGAATGGATACGAGAATAATATTCTTGTAGGTTTATTACTGGCATTATTAGTGAGAAGCAGAGTAACGTGATGAGATCGTCAAAATTAATACAGGAAATTTATTCTTGTAGCCATGTCTTGATGAATGGGATATTATTTCTTTAGATAGTTTCTAGTTGGAGGAAAATTT
This sequence comes from Ladona fulva, assembly GCA_000376725.2. NCBI lineage: Eukaryota > Metazoa > Arthropoda > Insecta > Odonata > Libellulidae > Ladona > Ladona fulva. The sequence continues at coordinate 1,456,989 of KZ308203.1, read as the reverse complement.
CATTTAATTTTGTTTTTGCGCTTTTCTCTTCTTCCTTGACTTCATTTCCTTTCACCTTACCTCTCATCTCTTATAACGGTTCTTCATGCAACATTTTATATTGCTTTTGCTTTTTCTTTCTTCTTACTAATTCCAATAATACCAATGATCATAGTATTATTTACTCATACTATGTGTATCTGACTCGTATATCTATTCTAGCTGACTTCTATAACTTGCTAATCATATTTTATATGATCTTAATCATAGCTTCTTCATAACAGAATTTTTGTTCCTTTTTAACCTCTCATTATTAACTTTTCATAAGTAACGAATTGAATGTAAGGCCGGGTTATTTAGTTCTGATATGGCCATAAATAAAGTCTTATGTGCGGCTGTGATGATGTTATCGTAAAATAAACTAAAGCTTAGCGTCATGTTTGAAGTGGGAGAAAATCGCATTTCCTCGTAGATATTAATTCCAGTTTTCCTTATGTGCCCTCCGCTTTCTCAAATAAAACTTTCCAAAATATTAAAACTTTTCTCGACGGATTTTTTACACTCCATTCCAACGGCACAAAATGTTCTGAGTATAAAATTTCCCAAAGCTTATCCCCATCTAAATCTGCTTCACATTACAAAGAATTCAAAGGAATCTTTGGTTTTAGGATATGACATACACTATTAGAAAGTCGGAGGCAATCATTAAGAGGAAAAGACAGTCTTATCTAACTTTTTCCATCTCTAAATAATCTTCCCGTCTTTTTATCGACTTTGCAATTGATGTGTATTAAATTGAAAGATAATTGTGTATAAAATTGAAAGATATTATACAGCTATTCACCAACTTGGCAAATTTCAAAAATCAACTAACTATTTCATAATATTTTTACCAATCCTTCAAATTCGAAAATTGTCTGCAAATGAAGTTGTAATTTTTTTTCTGCTTCAGGATGTATGGTTTTGTCAATAAAACTGTTAGTTAAATAGGTATTCTTCTAACATATAGCACACATGCAGTTCCATGGACTTGTAGTATTTTCTTACACTGCTTTCTTACGGTGTATTATTTATCATACTATTTGTTAAAGGGATTCGTCGAAGTGAAAGGAATAAAAAATATATTACCTTCTTTTTCCCCTAAAATAGAGTGCGCTCTTTCTTCCCTTGCTCTTTCCGCAGAAATGTTTCATGGTTTAGCAAAGGATCGTTTGGGAATTGGTATTCTTCAGTATCAATTTCAAACTGATTAATGGAGAAATAGAAGCTAAACGGATAAGCATGACTGAGACTTGAACCTCGAACATTCATAGCAGATATTCCAACCAATTGACTACCATGCCGAGACAATTCCGCTCCGTTAACGGGATATTTTGGAGCAATATACGGGGCGCCCCATATAGTAGCACCAACAACTGCTAGAGGTCCTCATCGAGGCAGCCAGCTCACAAAGCGGTGTAGGGCAAATTCCTTTCTAAGGATCGCATTCAGAAAGGTGCTTTGTTTGCACATAGTGTTAGGCCCAGCATCGAGACCCGGTCATCTCGATATTTTTTACCAGTTTCTCTAAGGGTATTAAGCCGGCATTATCCTTTCACAGCTGGGTGTGCAAGGATATTTCCTTACCTTATCCTCGTCCATTTAGCATAGCAACTGCTACTACTGCTCTTATTGCGACTAAATATCCTAATTTCGAAAGGCTGAGGCAATTGGCAGTACTGCTATCATACGATGACGAATATGATACATTTAATTTGTTTCTTCGCATAGAATAAAAACATCTTTCATTAAATTTCATTCACATACATTTCATCATTCTTGGTTATATGTGATAACATTTGAAGTACTGAGGTATGAGTGAAGATGCCGAATAATGGCACTTATTTCGGTTCTTACATATTAAATGATGTAAAGTTTTATTCATAGGATTATGCAGAATAATATATTCATAAGCAGGGGCACAGCGAAGGGGTGTTTCAGGGTAAACCACCCCCCAAGAGGGTCAATTCTTCAAAAATGTTATCAAAATCTAGTTCCCCAATCTCGGAATGATAAATTATTTTGCTACATAACCGTGTAAATCCCCATTTTCTTTACAGTTGGGAGTTTTTGTAACATTTCCTGTGAGATGCGAGCGCATACATATCCCGGCCCCTGTAATGTAATGAATCCCATGTAGGCACATTTCCGTTCTGGCAATTCTATCGATTCCCCCCATAGATAAATCCTGGCTTTGCAACTGTTCATAAGTATTATGTCATGCTTCACTACTGACCATTTTTTCTTCATGTTTTGTCTATTTTGACTGAGAAGTTGTCATTACCATTGATAGAAATAAGCTGTTGTGCCTATTTAATTTTACTGTAATTTTTGTGATGATCTTGATATTTACCCTATGTTTTATTAATTTCTAGTTGAGGAATAAGTTGAGGTTACCATTGGTATATTGATTTGAATTTCTCATGTAAATTTTTGCAATTGTATTTCCATAATTCTTGTATAATGTACATTGTTGTTTTTTTTCAGTTTTGTCAGAATTTTTTGTAATATTTATGCATTTCTTTCTGTCTGCTTTTCTTTTTTTTCCTTTTCTTTTCAGCTTTGTTACTGACACTTTTCTTTTACTAAATTTCCTCTCTTATTTTAAATTTTTAGTCGCCACTGTCAGTAGGTTTCGCAGGTTTTTCACGCCCCCCTTCACGTGGGTGTTTTCCTGCAGGGTTTTAGTTTAATTTTTTTTTTTTCCTAAGTGCAGACTTAGGTTTTTTTAAAAAACCCATATAGTAGTTCCTTCTTTTATTGCCTTCTTTTTAGTTTAACTCCCAATACCTCTTTCTTTCTATGTACAATGACTAAGGGTTAGATGTAAGAAGAGACTAATTAGTCTCAATCTCGCCCGTAAATAAAGACGCTTTATTATTATTTTTTTTTTTTTTTAATTATAGCACACTGGCTTGGTGAAGAATGCAAGAACAAAATATCTCACTCCTCATCTTGCCTGGTTACCCTCATAGCCTTTCTGAAACTTAACCCATATTCAGTTTTTGTGGAATTTTCAATTTTCGTTTTAAACAATTTGGTAAAAACAAAGGTTTTCAGTTTCGGTTCGTTTCTTAATCATCCACAGCTCAAAGTACTAAAAGATTTTGCTGGACCAAAATACCGGAGTAAAAGCTAAACACACTACATTCTACATTTAGAATAAATATGATTCAAAATGAAACTTTGCATCGAATATATAATTCATACAACTTCAAATTCGTATCAAAAATGTCTGTTTCAACCGCTCGATGCAGGGAGTTGGATATGACCCTTTGGCCACAAATCCTTTATCGAGCCCTTCACGTTGGAGAAACCTTCGGTGGAGTTCCTACTAAGAGATTACGCACTTAACAAGAATGAAATATTACTCCATCAAAAGTCCTGACGTTCGTCTAAAAAGTTCATCCTTCGTCCCGCCGTAAAAACAAAGGCGATAAAAATCAACTCCGGTTATTAAACTCTCTCGCCGCGCACGATTGATGGCCGACTTAACGTCTTAATGTCCACCGACACAGGTGCAAAAGGTTCTTTCATCTCTGCGAGGTGAGTATTATTGCTCCCCAAACTTCACAAAGCGAAGGCTCTTCTTCTTACCGAAGGGATATCCATCAAAAACATGCTCCCGCCGACGCCTTTCAGCTCCTCCCGCCCGCCTCCCATAAACTTCTTTATGATTCTTCTCTGCTGTCGTTTAAAAGTCGGCGATCAAAAATGGAGAGATGAGCCTTTTCTTTAAGCCCACCGCCTCCGAGCGTATCCATGTTTGTGGAGTTTCACGAACAGAAGTATTTGTTTTTTGGCTCCTTGCCCAACTGAGCTCTGCCAATTCTCTCTGCTATAAGGTTCATCAGGTTTCGGAAAGTTTTGAGATAAGTTTCAGCTGATGAATGATTGATTTAACCTCAATATAATGAGAATCGAGGATTTATTTGCATTCGGTCTCATTCTCTCCCAATTTAATGAGACAATAGATGATATTTATTGTGTTTTCAATAAGTACCGCTGCGACGAATAGTAAAATTTTTGTTCTTAGAAAAAAATCTCCTTAATTACTTTACGATTTCTTTCGTCAAAAAAAATTAAAGCTACGACAAAATGGGAATTTTATGAAAACCATTCTTACAAAAAAAATTGATCGATATCGCATATATAATTCTTATCGATAAACTAAATAGATGAACTCATGTTTCCGTTTATCAGAAAGAAATTTGAGTGAGCAATATTTAAATATTTTTCGACAGCATATCTGAATGTAAACTCCTTTTATTCTTACGTAAAGAAAATGTCTCGAAGAAACGTTCCTGCATGTTTATCAAAGTATAACTGCCTGTGAAAAGGAATAATCTTTTATTTATAATAAAAGATGGCTTCCTCTAAAAATCGCTGTATAAGGAAGACAGGAGTAGAAATTAGAAGAGATATGATTTCATTAACGAGAAATACTTATAATACTTAATATACTCAGATACTAAAGATATATGCCAAGGAAGAATGGACTTGAAAAAAGTCTGACGGGACCGGGTCTCCCAATTGCCGGTCGGGTGCTCTGTCCGTTGAGCTATCCCGGCAGAACATTTCTCCAAGCCATTCGGGAGACTTTGTGGGCAAGGACCTTGCCCACAAAGTCAAAGCAATTGGGAGACCCGGGTTCGATTCCCGGTCCCGTCAGACTTTTTTCAAGTCCATTCTTCCTTGGGATTTTTCCTGGGTGCGCACCATCTTGCGCCAAGTCATCTTTACCCATTTTAAAGATATATGCTTAAATTTCCGTTTATGAACCAAAATATATTTTCTGTTGGATAATATCAATTTTTGGATCCATTACAGCTATCCTGTTCATACGTATCTCTTGCTATTATAGTAAATATAAGCCCACGGGGAGTCAAATTGACCAAAGGAGTATTCATTCCAATTTACTGATATCATGCACGAAGAAGCAAAGTCGTGTTAGAGAACACATCCTCATGAAGGAATAAAACTTAAATTCTAAATAAAACGGATTTTTATCCGGAAACAAACTTTTTGCACCGGCTACCGCATTACGACAACACATTCGCGACAACAGTTTTACAATTAAGGCACTTAATCATTAAAAAACACAATCCTGTTTTCCATTCAACATATTTTCCAGTCCCTTCAAATAATAAGAATTTAATTAACATCAGACGCTGTGCTAGGAGGTTCATCTTACTCCATTATTTCCATTAAAAAGATTCGGAAAACATTAGGAAAGACTCGTTACGTTCTCAAAATTGTTTTCTTTCCTCTTTTGTTTAGTGCTTAATGATTTCTCCCACAGCCCCTAATGGCCTTCCATCCTTTTACCAATTCCCTTCTAGTTTCTTTTCATCACTTCTTCATCCTTTTGCGAAACTACATATTTCCCTCACTCGGGATGTCCCTGGACCATTTGCCTCCACTTCCACCTTTTTCTCTTTGCGAATCCGTTTCCGTCTTTCTTACGCACCCAAACGACCCAATAACTGGAGAGTTTCGCAAAAATGTCAGAAAACTCATTCCAATCCTCTTTCCAGCAATATTTTCATCCGAAATTTTATTTCTCTCTCTTTTTGCTCTCGGTCTCTTTCTTCCGTTCAACTCAGCCCCGCAAGAGTAAAAACTGCTCGAGTGTCTTTAAAGAGACCCAAATGGGAAAACGAAAATTTACTCTTTGGGAAAAAACCTTTCTCTCCTAAAATCCTATTACGTCTGCTATGAGAATCTTTTCATTTCCTTTCTGAATCTGTGCTAAAGAAAAGAGTTCTTAGATTAACATAAACGAAGGCTGACATTTTTAAATGCGCCGTTATTCATATTGTAGTTCCGAGTAATTGTCTTAGTTTTTCCTGGCTAAAATGATTTGCAAATGAAAGAATTTATGTGTATAATTTGTTACTCTGGAATGAAATATACGTTCAGCCTATTCAAAACCGTGGTTTATAACTTTCATCAATTACGTCAACAAAGATTCATCTTACGTGAGAATAAAAGTGTATTTGTATAAAAAAGCCGTGTATTATATAAAGTATGCGAATGAACCTGCCTATATAAGACGGTAGTTCCATAAAAAATTCAGATAGATGAAATTTCATAGCTTAACTAAAGCTATATACATATTAAAGAAAGCTTAGGGAACTTCAATTATTAGAATCCGCTTAACACATTTGCTCTATTTATTTCAAGCTAGTTTCCCTTATGACTTTCACAGATATACCTAATACAATATTAACCATATCCTGAGAATTGTGTTGATGAATTCCTTCAATATAATGTCACGTGCAAAGAAAGCTGCCAATCAAACCTAGAAGCATCAAGAGGTTATACCTTTTGAATGATAATTTCTCTAAGGAATATTACTAACGCGAGAAGTTATTATTTATTGCAGTTATAAATTTGGTAGAAATATTAAACAGGAGATATTATCAGTTGAAATAATGATAGAATAGAAATGGTGAACGTTAACGACTTCCTCATAATTAGGTAGGAGAGCATATAAAATGACTACGATTTTGACTTTAGACATCTACAGGAAATGAGAAACGGCATTCACCATCTGACGAGACTTTACTGGAGTGTACTAACAATAAGACCGATGCTACATTTACATTGTAGAGTACGGAAACCTATTTGATTGTTAAATGTATATGCTGTTGTAGATGTGGCAGAAATATACAGTAATAATAATATGACCAAAGCAATGCGTGTTCCAATCTTTTTTGTACCTAGTGATTATAAAAGTTTTCCTTAAGTTAATATCTAACTACGCGCACATTTTATTCCACCTATATTTCATTCCTGGAAACAATCATTATTTTTCATTATTGTATTTAAGCTACAATTTCTCCTAGAATTCCTATTTGAATGATTGAAGAAAACAAGGAATGAGTAAGAACCAGGCTCGTAACACGTTCATCAGTTGTTAAATATGGACAAGTGCTAATAATCTACTTAATTTGTTGAATAAAATCCGAATATTGATCAAGTAGAATGGTTTTAATTAGATGTGTAATTAGTATAGAAATCGAGACATATAAACTTCGAGGTGTCCCTGAAAATTTCTTTGGGAAAGGAGGAGAGGTAATACATTTCGTACTAATCCCGGGAGGCAAGATGTCTGAACGATTTTCGCCGTATATTTTAAGAGTGAGCAAAATGATGGATGCCCACAGATATCTGCATTTGCTAATCATATATATGCAACTCTCCAAAGTAGATCATTCATATGAGTGTAGCAGAGAGAAATATGGCTAAACTGAAGTAAAACTGACCATATTAACCTAATGAAAACTGAAGATGAATCTTGAACCTCATAAAATTCTTCTTTTAAAGAGTTTTAAGATATTACGATATGATAATTGAATATGCACCTTGCGGTAATAGAATTCCTGCTGTTGACCCAACCTGCTGAAAGCAAACAAATCTACTTTCCAAGAGGAATAATAAATTCATTTCCTCGATTTCACGCTACTTGGCGTGTTACAAAATGCAAACGGAAGAAGAAAAATCTCCAGAAGGAATTCCTCAGAGTCTCAGAAAGGCCTGGCCGTTGTTTATCTTAATTTTCTCAACTTTTCACAATATTTGAGCTTTCCAAAGTAGAAAGGTATGAATTAGATTTCCTTCTTCTTTTTCAGGAATGTAACGTTATGAGTTACTGCGAATTATTAAGCCAGCTGTTACCCTTTGAACTATTCACGTTATGAAGGGAATCACTTTGAAAAGAAAACGCCAGTATACCTGCCGTTGACTTAGTATAAATAATATAAAAAAATATAGTTGGTGAAAAAGTTAATAGCAATGACGGATGGTGATAACAAGGCCCAAGCGAGCAGGAAAATGATAATATGGGTTTGTGCTGGATTAATCTGTGAACAGCAAAATCCTTTTTGCAAGTAATCTAGATACCCACTGTGTTTAATATAAACTACGTAAGAGTAGCTTCATAGGGTTCACAGAATTATTACTATGAAAGGTATCTCGAAACAACCAAAGAAATTCACATTTTTATGTTAAGAGCAAAGATTTCAAATTCAGCGAGGAGGAGAGGTAAGACTTCCCTAGTTATTTACTTAGTTAACTGTTTAAGTTACTTAGCTTTTACGCATGATCGAACTAGATAGAATCACTATTGGACCCCTTAGCCATCAAAGTAGCATGGTCTTTTTTTCAGGATAATCATTTTAGAATTTATGTGTAAGCCTTCAAAATATATGGGAAGTCGACAGAAAGCTGGTTGAATCCTCAAAGCCACTATCAGTAATCAAAAACTGTGGAGAGGTAATGAGGCTTACCTATCAAAGTGAGGAATGAGGTAGGTTTCCCAAGCAGTCCTCAATAAGCCAGTCTGATTCTAGTGGTAACTTGCCTAGTAATTAGCACATGAAAACTGATACCCAAGGAATTCAATAAGGAGATACCAAAATGAATGCTCTTATTCGGTACAACCGATACGTCAGTAGCTATCACACAGTCGATTACAAATATGAGACTATAAAGTAAATAAAAGACAAAATTTCCAGTAGCTATCACACCGTCGATTACAAATACGAGACTATAAAGTAAATAAAAGACAAAATTTCCCGTATCCTGGATCAGAGAGATAAAAATATTCCTGTGATTCCATCTATTCATTGAGGTATAGTAGCGTGAAAGTGTCTTCAATACTTTGCTCATTACTTCCGAACGGTACTGTTATGTATATAAAACATTCAGAGACGGAAAATTATTACGATTTTATAACCACGCCAGAAGTTGCAAAACATCACTTTTCCTCCTATTTCTCCACAATATATCCCCCAGTTCCCAACACTTTTTACAACAATATCTCCACTCTGTCTTCCATCATTTCTTACCAGTTCCCATCAGTCTTTGTCCTCCCACTTTCTTACCAACTTTCCGGCCCCCCTTTCTCCCGCACAGTCCCCGTCACCCACCCGCCTCTCCCCCTAATCCCTCCCCACCTCCCGTGTCTTCCTAGAGACACCCGCCCTCCTGTCTCCAGAGGAGCGGTACCTTAAACGGCTTAAGCTCCGTGGCTCATTCCATGAACACACGAGGTGTCTCCCGATTCCTCTCCCATGATCCCTTTCTGGAAGATAAGCGGCAATGACGTAGGACGTGCTAGCATAAGCTTCGGGGGCAGCAGCTTTTTAAGAGTCTAACGTCGCCTCTGGTGTCACTTGCCTCATTGACGCCGCTAGGATTTTTTCTCCCGCACGGTGCTTTTAATTTCGCCGACACCTGTCTTGCGTACCTGATGACGCGCGCTTTGGGAGTATATTCTTCCCGTGATCTTCCCTTCTTTGTGGGGAGGGATTTGTAAAATGCATATTTCCGCGCGTCTGGAGGATTTTTGTCATAAATTGCAACTACGCGTACTTTAGATTCAGCTTTTTTTTATCGCAAAGATATTGCAAGGATAAGATATATAGATCGTGTAAACGCTACATAAATAAATATTCTTAATGATAACAATAACGCAACTTTATTGGGGCGACATTGAGACTCCCAAGTCTCTTCTTAAATCTAACCCTTTACAGTTATGGTCTAAAGGTAACGTCCATTGTAAGTTGAAAAGTCTAAAAAAACTACTTGTTTGGAGATAATCGTGGAAAATCATGGAAGATCGCAGGACCCTTTCTAATCAAGACATGAACATTATAAGCTATACATATATATATATAACATGTAAAGAGATGTTAAGGTATAATCTGCAAGTCAAACTGGGCCGACGGAATCTATTTCTTCTCTTTGGACTATAAATAGTCTTCTCATAGCAATGTGGTGAAACTGAATACTTCGAAAACATTACAGACAATTTGGTACAATCGCTGTAGGTTCAGGATATAAAAGACCGTTTTCGTACCGAGATAGCAGAACTGAAAGCATTATAGCAGCATGAATTCATAATTTAATGCACGTTAAAAGTAATCGTAAATGTATATTACTTTCGTCTTCTAATGACTCGCGTAAGTAAAGAATAGTCAAGCTTGATCAAACTTAACATGCAATAAAATATATTGTATTCGAGTGAAATACGTTGCAGACGACTAAGCAATCATAAAAGGGACGCAACTAGCATGAGATCATATCTCATGCTTATATTCACATCTCAAGATTCGTGAGAGACTATTGCATGGATCATTATAATACAGATATCTCTAAGTTATAACTCCACTTTATTATAAATCTCCCAAAGAATATTTAAATAATCAAAAAATGCCAGATGTTCAGCAAAGTAAATATCGGACCCTAATATTCGAAAAGACGCCGAGTAAAATACTTCTACACCAACATGATTATTATTATGCAAACCACCTTTCGGCGTTTTGTGGGGTGTGTAAACTCCAATCATTCGAGTTAACTTTTTAGCTTATTGTTGTCGCGAATTGTTTGCGGAACAAAAAGAAACTAAAAGGACTTTTTCTCGCATATATTTCTCTAATTTAACCCTCGGATCGGCCAAAGTAGCTGGGTGGTCGCATAATACCGATTACTGCAAATGTACTTTCCCTGAATTTATCTAGCAATCGCAGCCTAATCTCCTTCCTTTCAAGGATTCCCAACCTGCGTCTGAAAGCATTACCGTTACTCTTACTTTAGTCGTATAATTTTTGAACAAATCGTATCGCTATGCTCTGCACTTTCTTGAGTTAGCGAGTATAGGTTTCATCCATTGGATCCCATATACTCGCCGCATATATATACGTATTTACACGTGCACCACTATCTAACCCTTTCATCGCATCAACCTACAATGCTCTTAAAACGAGCTTTTGAGCTGCTATAATTCAGATTTTTCGAATACCTATTTAAGTTATACATAACATCGATTCCGAGATATTCAACTTATCCGACTACATTTAAATGATACATATTTGGCGATTATAAACATATTCGACGGTAAATAAGACGCATTCGAGTCAGCTAAAAGAAATTACGTATTTTACGTTTGAAAAATGCATCGATGAAATCAATGGAAGGGTACGGTACGAAAATTACGAGGTAACCTCACCCGTTCACCTAATGCAATTTTCTTACGGCTCCATAATTTCAGCGAATATACGGCTTGCTTCCCTTGCTCTGACTATCCGTGGGAAGGTAACATCTTGTTGCGTGTCTGCACACAACGCGTGAGTGTAAGCAGTTGCTATGAACACCATACTACTCCGTACTTCAAGTCTGACACGAGCACTTACATGCGGAGCGGTCTCAATCGTTGTAATTGAGTAAGAGAGATGGATATGACGGGCTGGCGAGTAATGTTTCCGGGTTGCCTCTAAGAGATTTCCTCATCGACGCCATTATTTCCGTGGTGATATAATATACGTTTCTTATCTCTAAGGTGAATGACGGCATGCTGAAAGAGGTGGCATTTGTGACGCTTACATTGGTCGATTATCAGAAATATGAGAAGAATTCTAAAACATGTAAAGGATTAAAATGCTGGGAAAAAATCACGCTGTTAAAATATGATGGAAATGTTCTGAGAATACTACTACCGTGAATTAAGCTTCTATTGCTTACCGTGAATTAAGCGTGGCAAGAATAAGTTACTGCACAAAAAGAATTGTTTCAATAACTTAACGATTTCTTGAAATGAAATAAAATCGATTCAGGAATCGTATACCGCGGTATCGTAGAAATAAGATCACTCCAGCATTTCAATGAATCCTTGCAGGCAAAAAATTAATTCAAGAATCGGTCATAGCATGAGTCATTGCGAAAGACTGTGTTTGTTCCGGAACACTTGTAACTACTAGTAACACGAAATATAACGGAAATATCGAAAGATAAAACTCATTGGAAAAGAACTGGAAACAACGCAGGAAGAATCATACAAAATAATTAAAGAGGTATTTTGGAAATACGAGTAAGAAGACTTTGGGTCAATGACCCGAGAAACTAAGAAAAACTTAAGTGGTGTAAGCGGTCTCTGGCAATGGTAAAGCGATGGTTATTTGAATTCCAGCTTACAGAAATTAAATTGTCACAAAAGATATCACGTGCGACTAACTTTGCAATAAAAATTGTTCTGATAAGTTAATAGCGAGAGCTACGAAAACCAATTCCGCAGAATTATATGCAATGTATTACATTTGGGTTTACGCTACCATATCTTTCATCAAGCTCCGACATTTCTGTAAACAGGTTCATTTTTACAGGCCGAACGAGAGGTTCATTTGTACCATGAGTGATCCTGCACATCTCTTCCGCACCCTTATTTCACCCATACCCAGACCCATCCGCGCCTTTAATGTCACGCCGTTTCTCGTGTACCCCTTAAACCTTCCGCAGGCATTCTCCGATACAGTCCGGCTTACCCTCGCCGGCATTATCACCCTTAAGGTAGAACGGAGCGCCAGTTATTACCAGGTGCAGGCTGCAATAAATGAGCTTCGCCGAAGTGCAACAACGTCAGCACTTGTTTTAAGCAGGGGTGGGGTTGAATGAAGGGGCCTTTGGATGGACGGAAAGCATTAGCTTCGAGGAACAGAGAAGCGGCAAGGCCAGAAGGCTTTTAGAGAGAGAGGTTTAAATAATGAAACCGGATGAAAAATAAAAAGGGCAAACGAGAGAATTTTGTCGAAGGGGCGAGCTACTAAGAGCGTCGAAAGTTGAATTCGTTGCAACAAGTACGTTTAGATGTCAGCGCTGTACCTTATTGGTTGCTGCGTGAAGATAATAATAATAATAATAAAGGACTTTATTCAAGGCGAGATTGAGACTAACAAGTCTCTTCTTACATCTAACCCTTTGTCATATGAGACAAGAAAAGAGAGAGATAGCTTGCAAAAGTACAATGAAGAAAACTACTTTGTGGATTAAAAAACCTAAGCTAAGAGCTCAGGGAAAAATCTCCACTGCAGGAAAACACCCTCAAGAAGGAGGGTGTGAAAAACCTGCAAAACCTACAGATAGAAAACTAAATTTGATGATTAAAGTAGATTAATAGAGTTATAAAAGACATGAAGACAAATCAATAGAAATAAACAGAAGAAGAACGAATAACAAAATCGAGTGATAAAAGACATGAAGACAAATTAATAGAAATAACCAAAAAAGAACGAATAGCAACACATTAACATAAAAAACCTGTATCTTACAAAATTATCAAATTTGGAAATTATTAGAAAAAACATAATTTCGCTTAATAAAAAGCACGTCAAATATTTAGAGCGAACCTAAACTTCATCAAAAACTGGCTAAAACACTTTAAAAAGACACAAGAAGAAAATACAATAAAAATGATACAGTGATGATGTTACAGATAACTTTTACAGAGGTTTCAATTAAAATCGGCAAATGGTTCAGAACGACCTCAGCTGTGGACGCAATTTAATCCTATCACTAACACCACTTACGTTAAAATCCACGGATGAAGGCGTTCACTTACGTTAACCTACGAAAACTTTCCAAAAATGTTTTTCACTTCAAAGATGGATCAATGCGCCCTTGTTTTAAGTCCACGTGCGAATAATGCTGTTATCAAAATTTTAAAGAGATTATTGTTTGTAATCGTTTCAAGTATAAAAAGAAAACTTCTTTAGCTACGGTTACCTGGTGGATTTACACTGGCATTCTTTTTGAGTGCGATCAATTCGTACACTTATGTTTTCTACTCTCCGTTTAAATCCCCCCAATATATAAAATGAGTGACGGGTTTCTTTGCGGTATTCCATTATGCTTTCTCCTCGAAACTGGTTCTGCCTTTTTTGATTTGGCATGTCTGTAACATTTTGCAGTGTTTTTAAAATTGAATAAAATCTAGCTTCCTGGAAATAATGGTTCCTGTTTTTTATTTTTCCTACCTAAAATCCTTTGTTTGAAAATTCTAAAAATATATCCAAAACTGTGTATTTTTGTTGAGTAAATAGGTATTCCTTCGTCTTACTAGTTACATATAACTATCAAATTTTTTCTTGAGAGTTCAGTAAACCGCAATCAGAATTGAATTTCTCAAATTTTATTTCCCCGTTGAGAATCCATTGGAAGTTCGGCTAGTCAAACTTAAAAACTATATGGTTATTCTGATTGAAGAATGCCACTGAAATGTAGTGTATAAATGAATGCGAGTTCACTGGAATTTAATGTTAACTCTTAGTTATATCACTTTTTTTACTACCAAGGTTTCTGTGGATAATTTGAACAATTTCCTGAGATTGTAAACGCTTTCAAAATTAATGTATCCTCATAGTTACACATTTCATTCTTCACAGGTACATATTAAATTCTTCATAGTTAAAGATTACATTCTTCATAGTTACACATTACATTCTTCGTTGTTAGAAATATAATTTCTTATGGTTCAATCATTTTCGCGATGGACCTCGGCGGAAAACGTCTGGCGACACCCATTAGCGGCCTCCACCGGAAGCGAATCGCGAAGAGTGGGATCTTCGAACGCTAACGAGAGAAACGGTCTATTTGCAGGTGGGCAAGGAGGAGAGGATATTATCGAGGAGACAAGGGAAGGGAATGAGCGGCACTCGCAAAATACAAGGCTCCTAGATGGGGTGACCGTGTGTGGTCTCGCCAAAGGGCCCTAGGTCACGGGTATACGGGCCCTGGACATCCCGGTTATTACTTGGAAGACTAAAACTTGGCTGAGTCGACTAGAACATTATGCGATGGAGACTTGAAGGTGATAATTAACGGCCCAACATGCAGGAGAGACGCGAGTGGCACAGTGGAAATCCGTGTATGGAGACACTCCCGTGTAACAATTACGCCATCGCTGAGGGAAGATCTCCTTCATGATTCCATACGGATGCACGTGATAAAATTACCGGCGCATGTACGAATTTATACGACCCACTCTATTTTTGGCCTGCTTTTCGCGCTCAAATTTATGGGAGATACACATTTGCTCGGAGTTATTAAGTGGAAATATGAAGTTGCTCTACTCGAGAAGGGATTGCTCTTTGTCTCAGAGTTTAGATTCAGTTTGAGGTCTAAATTTCCTTTTGAGTACACTCCGTCGTTATTGATTAATGCGATTGCTTGCAGTTTTTCTCCGTTTGAGATTCGCAAGATTTGGCGCTCATTACATCTAAGTAGACGGTTTGTATTCTGGAAATTAGCACCATGAATATAATATATTTTAAGGAAATGTGTAATTACTTGCACGATGAGGTCGTGCGGCTGGTTCTGAAGGAATATTCCTTATTCCTTTTATTGTATTTTAATTTTTAATAAATTAGCGAGCTAATTTTTCGAGTTTGTTGCTTGTATTGCTTATGTTTTTAGTATGCAAAGATGCAGTTAGACAAATTGAAGGCGAAAGATGCAGATTACGGATTTGAAAGACTGGCTCTGGAATCAGTCAATTTTTCTTCAGAGAAAAAAGTTAAATTCTACTTTCTAAGCTGAAAATTATCTTCCCAAAGAATATGATTCATTCATGGATAATGATTCGTCTAATCATCACAATAACACAAAATGATTATATTTGTACTATTCCACAGCGGTTTTAATGTAGCACGACCGGGTTTCGACGTATTCACGTCAAACCTTCCTTACCCCCGCCTCCACCTCTGAAATGACTCCTTCGCCCATTCGGACCTCCGGTCCCTTGCCCTACCCTACATCCTTGCGGTCTTCCTCCTTTTACAACCCCCCTCGTCATTCTTCTATGGATATTTATGTTTCTGTTTTAGTTTTAGTTTCTGAGCCACCTGATGATGACGTGAATACGTCGAAACCCGGTCGTGCTACATTAAAACCGCTGTGGAATAGTACAAATATAATCATTTTGTGTTATTGTGAAGATGGAATTCCACCAAATATCGCTTACCAAGATTAATTTTAATTTGATTCGTCTAATATATAAGTTCTAGATATTTTGATTAACTTATCAGTTTTGTGTAATAGTTTTAACCGCACATTAAATTAAAACTGGAATTACTATATTTTTACGTTTTCCTGTCATTCATAACTTGGAGTCGAGGGTTTTCTATGCTAGCAACTCACTCTATATTACACTGAATATCAAAACTCATTCAATTTATAATACAGTAAGCGGAACAATTACCATCGAAATGGATTCTGAGAATCACCGAGATCTATTTACGAGACGTGGGTTGAATTCAATGCGAGGCTTTGACAGTATTCGAATAACCTCAACGAAATCAACGTGGAAAAAGATACCGTTGCTTTATAGAAAGGAAATAAACAACACTTCATTCGTACAAAATTTTATCTTCAATTGTCATCAATCATATTTGGACCATGTGACTGTGATGGGGTATGATTTTTCCCAACGGCAGGCCCGCGAAAAAGCGAGTGTGATTTCCATGCAAATTCACAACCGCTAGGAACGATATTCTCTATGTTCGGTTAAGCACCGCTGCACCACAAAAATTAGAAGATAATAATGCGACATCGCAGTTGTCTCTCGATCATAAAGAGAAATGGAATAATTTGGGTGATTTTCCACATGGGTGGCCATGGCCATCAAAGCACACACGATCAAAAATGCCGGATTGAATGCAACTGGATTTAGACCGTGCAACGTCCTCCCAAAAATAAAAAGGGACGCCCGGAAAATTGAAATAAAGACAATAAAACATTAGAGATCAAAACCCAGGGCTCGATGATTAACTGACATCCACGTACGTTGAATAATTGGTTATTATCCGTCCGAATTACACAATCAGCGTTGGTACTGATTAAAAAGGTAACTGATTAAAAGCCATCCGAAAATGCGCAGGGCACTTTAGGTTTCAAAGCGTTGCAATTTAATCAGGTGTTAACGTCCGCTCGGAATGTACAGATGAAAAAAATACTGCAAGCAAAAACATTTCATTTTCCGACCGATTAAATCCGAAAGAAAGTTCAATTTTTGTTTAAAATGTTACGTCTCCTCCACATTCAGCTGGTTATCGTGTTAATTAGCAGTTAATTTTCATTTCGCTGAAAATCAAGCTCCCGAGTACATACGATAATATAGTTAAAAAATCACGTTTAAGCTAAGGAAAATGTTGTGTAAAATGCGATCCGGAGTTTATATTTTCAGCCTCTTTAACGTAAATAGCTCATTTTGTCGGTTGAAAGAGAGAAAACATGGAAATTAAATGAATCTTGGATAAATTAAGCTAGTCACCTGCGTTTTTCGTAATTAATATGTATAATTTTACGTTTCATTTTTAATTAGAAGTAAGCAGGTATCCATATGAAAGACGAGGTACTCCGTGGGAAGCTATAATAAGGCAAATAGCCGTTTGATGGGAAATTAATGCTAACATTGATAGTGGAAAACTCTTGTGGTCTCAATTTCCACGTAAAGTTCCATGAGAAGTAAAAACAGTTCATTCTGAAATCAGATTTCTTCTAATTTGTTGCGACTACCATTAATTTTTATCATCGAATCTACTCATGAGAGCGTAGCTTGAAGATAAAAATAGAAAGCTAATTGTGATAAAAAGCTGCATGAAATCATCAGCTACATTGTCAATAGTTGAATTCAATTCGTAAATGAAATAAATAGAATTCGAAATGAATCCGCTGAACGTTTTTCATTGAAGAATGTTTGCGTCAATTGATCGCTTAAAAATTAATTCGTTATTCAATCGGTTAAACTTGACAATTGCTTGCCGAAGACATATTTACTTGCAGTATTTTCCAAAATGAATCGTTACGCTCTTAATAAAAAAAGGAACGGTTCCCCAACATTATTTCCACATTTTTACACACACACTTTCATTTAGCACTAACTGTATGACATTTCATGGATCAAAGAAACGCATACGTTTGGTGCATTGTGAGGGGTATTCAAACAGTAAGTTACCCTTTTTACCCAAAAAATGGTTATATTGCCCAAGAACAAGCTATGGGTCTCAACAGTGTTTTGCTACAGCTCAACAATTCTTAGACAATGTTACCATGTATTAGAGGCTTAAAAACAGCTTCAATCAATAACCGATAGAAATCGCTAATCCGGTACTTCTCGTTAGCCTCCAAACGCGAGTCCCGTCTGGTGACATACGGCTTACGGAGAGTTTTTAAACCTCTAATTCATTAACAGCAGCGTTCCAACTTTCTTTTCTTTCAATATTACCATCTATTGAGGGAAAAGTGCAACTTACTTTTTGAGTTACCCCCGTATTACGGAAAAAACCATGGTAATCTCAGTATTTCAACTCAGAAACGAAGATAATGAATTATCATTTCTAGTAGTAGTAATACAGGTTTTAGTAATAGTAAATAGTAGTGGATTTTATTAGTAGTACTTAGTAGTGGTAGTTGGTAATAGTATTTAGTAGTAGTGTTTAGTAGTAGTACTAAGGTACTAGTATTAAGATACATACTAGTTTTTGTAGTTGTATTAAGTGTTAGACGTAAGAATAGGCTAATTATTTTCAATGTCGCCTATGAATAAAAGAGTGTTATAATTATTATTATATGGCAGGCCAACATATCCTTTTTTATCCATCCTGATATCATAATGCTTTCGCAAGTACAAAACTACCCCTCCCTCCAAACATTTTCCACTGACATCCGCACCTTCAGGAATATTCTAGTGAAGACACCTTCCAGAAAATTTGAAAAATGTGCTCATACGCCTTGGGGATACCCTTTTCGGAAAATTACTTCCCAGAGCACGGATATACCTTCGATGATCACGACGCCGACTTAACGAATCCGCGAGGCGTCGGCGTCCCTTATAAACCAGGGTCGTTACCTAGTAAGCTCTACTATGCAGAGTGAGGGAAAAAACCCACGGAGTGATATACGAAAACTTTCCGCCTGCGAGGGAGACGGAAGAAAATCGCCATTATTACTATTATTTTTGTCATTTTTCCTCCTCTTCCTCGAAGCCCGCTCCCACAGGGGTCCTCCCACTTGATTCCCGTCGGGTACCATTCAAAAAGTGAAGCCATCTTGCGGCAGAGGCCGTAGTCATGTAGAATGAGCTAGGGCGAGAATATTCCGGGCCTTTTCCGTACGACTGGAGGGGGAAGGAACTCGGAGAAAAGTAAGGTTCACCAGGGTGTCGTCAGACTTATCTCGCTATGTCGCTACGGAATGGCTCCCCGAGGACGCCGCGGGCGAAATCGGGTCGGCGAGGCGGGTGACTAAACAACGTGCCCCGGTCATATTCCTTCCAAGAATAAAGAAGCACGCTGTAGGAAACGGTAAGGAACGCTATTGCGAACGAGTGCATGGGCGGAGTTTCCTGCCTCTCGGAAACGGTGGGATACTTTACAAGGAGGGCATAACTGTGTGAGTGCGATTGGAAAGAAGGTACGCAATTTCCGAGAGCACTTCTCTGATCGGAGGATCGGTTTCTTTGCCCCTCTGTCTCTTCTCGTAGGGAAAAATGGAGCGATCATTGAATTTATTTCGGGATGATTTACGAAATAGGCTGCTTGGATCCCTTAGAGATGTGCTTTTTGGCACTTGCTCTTTATCTTCCCGATTCGGGGACAACGGAAAACTTAATGAATCGGAGCGGTAGACTACGATAGTCAGACCGAGCGCGGCCTTTATCTTATTCATGTGCGGCCCACTATAACTTCTTCAAAGATAATTTCTCAGTAACGAAATTTGTTTTATTATTTTTCCTATTATTATTTTTATTTAAGTCTCAAAGATTTATTTGTTATTGTTTTCATTTCCTATTAATTATTATTATTTTTAACTGCAATAGGAGCCCCTAAACCCGTTTTAATAATTTAGACAGTAATTATTGTAAAATGACTTCTTTAATGGAAGTAGGAACGCCCCTATTACGTCCATTTCAATAATTATTATTATTTACGAAAACAAACAACCGTTCGCTAACAGGAGAAATCCGACTAGCCGGGATTCGAACCCGGAACCTTGGAGTTGGGTTTGGTTACGTACCACCGTGGCCGGCCACGACTGCCACAGACACAAAGAACGAACACAAACACACGTATTAGCCTGGAAAAACCAGGTTAGCCGTGACTCGAACCCAGGACCTCAGCGTTAGAAAGCTATCTAACCATTCCACCACCGAGGTCGGCAAATATCAAATAACTAAGAGAAATATGCTCAAAGCCGGTCTTATGGAAGGGAAAGGATAACCTTATTCCGCTAAGCATACGACCGAGGAAAATCTGAGGAATAGACGGATGAGAGAAAACTGTCGAGGCAAGGAATCAAACCACGGATCTCCCACTTCTCGGGTGAGACTCTTCCAAATAGAAATTACCCTAAAAAGTTATGAGAACTGTGGAAAGTAGCTCAATTAGAAGGAGTATACGGAAAGATGGAGATCCGCGGTTCGATGTCCGGAACTCCACCTCCATTCAACGACCCGATTTCGCAATTGAAATTGCAGCACCTGATGACTATTTATTATACACTATAACAAAGTTATTACGTATATAAATTATATGTAAGTCTCGAAGAGGCAAAATGCTGCAGTAATGGCGTCCTTCTGCATTCCCTTAACGCAATTCAAATTAGGAAAAAAATTGGTGAATTCCATCAACTTGACGAGATGAAGATAGCAAAATTGAATGTGTGACGAAATATCCGCCATCAATATTTTTTTTAATTAAAAATTATACGTTTACTTTCTCGTAAATTACGTTACATATCTTCAGATAACATTGTTCGCATTGTAAAAAACTTGTGAAATCACTGTCAACGTAAAAGCAATATGCAATCGCATATCCTTCGGTAACCCTCATCTGAGTGAATATTTAATATGTTGAAAAAAATAACCTTGGGAATCTTTCCAGAAATTATGAACAGAGTTTGAAGAGAGATTAGTTGGATATGTAATTCTATGGAATGGGAAAAGATTGGTATTAACAAATGGAAAAAGAAAAAGTGTGGAAATGGTGTGAATCATATTTGAACAATATCTAAAGACATATTAAAACGCTCCATTAGAGTGAACTTTTTACTATACCACAGAAAAAGTTCACTCTAATGGAGCGTTTTAATATGTTTAATATTAATAATTACCACAAGGTTAGCCCTGAGTCTGTATCGTTTAACATCTAAAGAGTTAAGAAGGATAGATCAGGCGGAAAAATGGCGATATATTAATTAAAATGAGTAACCACTTTGAAGTGCATCCAAATTCACTAAACAGGCTCAATTGATATCGCATCAATCTTACTTGCCGCAAAAGTGCCGCAGACGGGACTGACTTGGGAAGGATGACATTTAGAATTTAAAGAAATCAACTTGATTCTTACTTCAATCGGCAACTAAACCTGAACCACCGACTTTAAGCCTCCTCCGTAAAATTTTTATAATTACATTTACTCTTCCAATCGCTGGTGAAAGACCTCTAATGGAAGAAGACTGGAACCATTACCTTCACAACTGCAACCGTGTTTCTCATGCACGAAACAAAGCCCATTACGATCGCCGGCACGAGCACTAACTTCGCGTAAACCTTCAGCTTCCTGGGAAATGAAATCTGCCCGCATTACCTCCCCCTCTGAAGCAACGGGAGGCTCCCGAATTTGAGAGAAAAATCCCCGTTAATAAGCTCCACCGCGCTTCTCCCACGAACAAGAGTGAGGAGGAAGATGGATGAGGGCCGCCAGGCGAACCTTCAAAATTCCGTAAGAGCGAATTCGGAGCCCAAACATCAAAACGACGTTACGGTAACCCTATTACGGACCTGGACGCCGGAATTCCTAAACCCCAGTTCCAGAAGAGGGGAGGAGTTGCGTCCCCGGTAAAAAGCAAAAGACAGTTGTGCTCCGCGAGACGCCTAAATGAGCACCCGACCAAGTCTCGCCGTTACGCCGAGGAATAACCCCCGCGACGGAATTCGGAAGATTCGCTACAGCAGATTGGCATAAATTGCAATTCCGCTACAGCTACAGTTTCGCCACCTAAGGTTTTTGCTACAAAGCGTTTTTGCAACAAAAATTTTTTACTACAAAGAGTTTCTCGACAAAAATTTTTCACTACCAAGCGATTTACCGACGGTTTTCCGCTAAAAAGCCTTTTATTTTGTAGCGAAAAGTCGTTGTAGCTAAATTTTTGTAGCGAAAATCTTCAGTCGCGAAACCTTTGTAGCGAAATCGTCTGTAGCGAGCCTACTGTAGTGTATATTCTTAGACTACCCGCGACAATGGACAAGAATCGATGAACACGAAACATTTTTTGGGGAGTGGTGACCAAACAAGTGCTTTACAGAAAGCGTAACCTGTTGGTCAAAAAACCTCTTAGTCGGTACAAGAAAAATATTTGAAAAACTCTTGTGTGGAGGGTACTCACATATGGCTGTGAAGCTTTTAACTTGGTAAAACAGGAAAAAGATAGGCTACTTGCAGCAGAAATGTGGTTCTGGAGAGGAATCACAGAAACAAACTGGCACGTGAGAAAATTAATAATCAAGTGCTACAGGAGGTCAACGATAAAGGAAGGCTCCTTCAAACCATGCACTCCAGAAAATCAAATTCATCGACCATTTAATAAAATATGGCGTCTTAAAACATAATGGAGGGAAAGGCATTGGATTTCAAGTGGTAAGAGGTCTATGGCCTAAACTAAAAGCCACATGTTATCCACAGGGGACTGTTTTATTTTCAATTTTTCATAGTTTAACAGTTCTGCCTTGTTAAACAACGCAATCTTTTGCTGGTACAGCGATTGGCTACAGCAGGAACGACAATCGTGAATAGCGAATAATAATTAAAGTCATTCATAATTAGCAAATCCTGTTACAATGACCGTTTCAAATGCACATTTGCATCAAAATGGAAGGATACTGAAGGAAAATAATTAAATCAGCTGTAAAACTGAAAACCTTGTTCTGTGATAGGACTTTTTCCAAGTAAACAAATAGAATTCTATCCAATCTTCCTCTGATTCATTCAGTCAAATATCTTTAAGAAAATCGTAGAAAACTCAAAGGCAGTAAAATATTGTTCTCGCATTAATCATTGGGATTTATAGATCTCTCAACATTAAAATCCAGATTTTCTCCAATATTAGCTTTAAAATGTATCGAGCAATCGTAGACGTTGCTCAATACCTTACATTTACTTCGATTTATTCTCTGCATGGCATGCTCTCATAGACAGAGCGTGCAAACAAAATATGTAGCTATACTACATTAAATTTTAAGGTGGGTGGGATACTGCGAATTGTATAGAATTCTCCGTATTTCAAATAAATGTCATAGTTAAAACGCTAAAATGTATAAATTACAGATGTCCTGGCCCAACATTGTGGAATCCTAACTACAAGAATTCAATTTTACGTATTCATGCGTATCAAACTAATTAAAATTTCTATCTCACGCATACATTTATTTCCAAGTGATATTTCCTCGAAAAGTAATTTGCAATATTGTTTTCTCGAGAGATGCTATCATATTTACTTAATAAGAACATTTAGCGGCTTAATCAAACAATTCCTCGAAATATTTCGAGGAAACTTCATTCAAATTTAAAAGATAAAATCTGATTTTATTACTTACCCTTGAGGATATCCTTTTACAAAGGAACCTACATAAAAGAGTTGGTGAGCGCAGAGCGAGAATGTTTTTTCTCGTCAACTTTACCCATGATTGAAAATAAAATTCGATTAAACAAAACAAATCTATACTCGAATTATAAAGGGATCCCGAATCTACATTGAAGATGAGTTAGGCGGAAACCTGCAATTATTTTCACCCTAGAATAGATTCCATTTAATTCGATATTTAGATAAGGAAGGCGGTAAAAATCGTTCGCGCTCAATCATACAGGATAGGGCAATCCGCAGAGGGAATATTTCTTTTCAATTTTTCCGAGCAAATAATGCAACAAGGGATTCCTATGAGGATTACTTCAGCTCCATTCCCACCCAACATTCGAGGAATATCCTTTCCAGAGGATATAACAATGCGCGAGCGTATGATTCTCCTTGCAAATGGAAACAGAGTTGAATGGAAATTTCCTTTCAGATCGTAACGCGGAATAACTGAACATAGCATTCGTTTATCAAATATTCCATCATCGTTCACCTGCCGAAATTTACTTGGCAAACTGAAAGAGTTATTCGATATTGTTTTTCGTTACCTTCCTGCTGGGGTTCCAGCAAACAATCGGTACGTGTCTATGGAAAATATCGGTACTTTCGTGCAAACAATCGCTACGAGTTTGAAATTTACTTGGGCGGGCATTTTAAACAGGGATAAAAGTAGCTGATCAATTTACTTAATTCCGTAAGATACATTCGCAGGAATATCTTCCGTCTATGTGTTAATTTCTGAAACTACGATCGATGAATTAATTTTTACATTCTTACTTATGTGCCACCGAAATTTTTTATTAATGATTCGCGAGAATGATAAAGAGAGAGATTCATGGAGTCTATAATAAGAATCTCAAGAAAAAGAGTAATGTGAAACTTTTAACTCCATGTTATTGAATGAAATCTGGGACCGCGAACGATGCCACCATGTGGACGAAATCGCAAAGTCCTTGCCCACAAAGTCTCCCGAATGGCTTGGAGGAATGTTCTGCCGGGATAGCTCAACTGACAGAGCACCCGACCAGCAATTAGGAGACTTGGGTTCGATTCCCGATCCCGTCAGACTTTTTAAGTCCATTCTTCCATGGGAATCGTTAAGAGTACTTTGAAAATACATTAACTTGTTTACAAAGACGGATTTTTAGAAGTACAATGAAATTTTACTGTTCCACAGAGGCCTAAGCAGCAACAAAAAGGGGCAATTCTAGGAAGCTTAGCCAAAAGAAAACCCTTAAGGAAGGTTCTTTTTTCAGGCTTTCAAGCAATCCTCATGTTTAAACAGTATTTTATGATGTGAGAGTCTATAGGTACAGCCGCCCCTCTGTTATCAAAGATTTTCTTGTCGAGGGTGATTTCCTCCGAAAATAAAGTTGCGTTTATGTATGTATGTATATACTGCATTACGTACGTTAGTCTAGGTGAAACAGTAGTGTCACGTTTTGAGAGAACCAGTCAGTGAACCATTTCTCCTAATTTTTATAAAAGCCACCACATTGACATCCGAAACTTATATAGACACACACATCGCCCAGAGTTGTCAACGTTACGGGATTTCGCGCGAAAGGCAGACAAAGTGACATAAGTATGCGTCGGAGTCGAACTTAACCCTCCCCGGCGCGAAAACTACGGGCGGGCGAAGGAAAAGATTAGAAATCAGGAAATGAAATCGAAAGTTCAATCCGAAGACCCCAACCGCCGGCGCAAACGAGCTCATAATCTTTGGGAGAAAGAATCCCACGGGAATGAGGCTGTGTGAAGGTGGGTTTGAGTCTTCTTAACGACTCAAAGCTCTTCTCAGACTCTTTAACACTTATTCGAGTTTACAACGCGACCCATATCCACCACCCCATCCCTGCCTCATTTCCATCTCTTTACACACACTCCCTCAGGCACATACTGACACCTGACCCACTTTCGAAAACCCAACGCGGGGGGAGGCACGCTAACACACCAAGGGTTCGGGAGCCTTAAAGGAAGTGCAAACACGTGCTGAGCGCTCTTTCACAGCACGCCGAACACTTGGGACTCGCGACGTCAAATGCACCCCACTGCTTGCTTACGGAGCATACAAATAATGTGTGCAGGATCTACCCGACTACTTCTCGACTTCTAGGCGTAAAGGGGTATTTTTCTTGGAGCTGTCGAATCGTTAGCGAGCGCCTATTAAGGTTGCCTATCGCGCGAGAACCGTCTGAAAATTCAATGAGTAAAATGTACTGGGTATAACCGTACCGAGAGGATATTTTCCATCCACTCTCAAGAAACACTTCGGCGATATGAGAAAATTTTCGAGAGGGAAACGAGAAGGATATATCGAAGAGATTCACGTAAATAAATCTACCGTATTCGACGAAGTTAATAATAAATATATACAGGCCGCGGTGGCGGTATGCTCAGCGAGCTAGGGCTCCAATACTAAGGCCTCAGGTTCGAATCCCGTCTACCTAGATTTTTGCGATCAGGAAACGGTCATTTGTGTTCATAAATGATTATTAAAATTGATGTAATTGGGGACCTCCTGTTTCTATTAAAGTAATAATAATAATGACACGAAATCACCTAAATTATCTTACTGAAGATATTAAATTTCAACTGATAAATGCCAACTATGCAACGAACAACCCAAAACCATCCACTACATTATTAATGGCTGTAAATTGCTTGCTTCTAGGGAATACACCAAGAGACACGACAGTGTAAAATAATCCATTAGGAGCGGGCACTAAAACATAGACTTACCGATGCATACACTCCATATCTTAAATATACTCCAAAAAACATATCAGAAAATACTATAGTGACATTGTGGTGGAATAGGAACATCATTACAGATAACTGTACAATGCACAACATACCAGATATCGCACTTTTACACTAACCGATCAAAACTACCTACCCCATAGAAATATCAATACCAAATTTCAGGAACATACAAAATAAGTATGCAGAGACATTACAGAAGTATCACGCACTAAAATGGTAAATAAAGCATCAAGAATCGGTAAAAATAGTTACTATTAATTTATCGTCAACTGGTATTATACCTAAAACATTGCACGGCAGTGTGACATATGTCCCCAAACACACATTTCACTCCAAAAATCTGCAACTCTGAATACCTGCTCCATTGCAAGAAAATTTCTAAGTTATTATTTAATGGGAATAATAATTGCCACTCATTAAAGAAAAATGTAACAGGAGATGCGAATTGGTTGAGACCCGTCAGAGATCCAGAACTAATACCACAAAAGTGAGAGAAAGGTTATAATAATAGCATAGCAAGAATTTTAACACCAAGACATGTTTCTACTCTGCAACTCTAATGAATATAAGTAGTTAAATTAATGGTAACTCAATCTTGAGGGTAAATTTAATTGGCAAACCTCAAGCGAGAAATTCAAATGGTAACGGTTTTCTCTGATTCCGCCGAACTAAATTCAAATTGATCCTTGATATTGGCCAAAAACTGAGATGGGGAACCTTTCAACTACCCCGCTTATACCGTTAGGCCGTATAGGAATCCATGAGGCCGCTCTTAAAACGTTAATACTACACTAGAATGACTAATTTCGAGAAGACCAAAATCAAAACTGTACGTGGGAAATTGAAAAGCTCCGTAGAGTTAAACAGATTTTTTAGATTTTTCACTGGATGTAACAAATTATACCATGAATCAATGCAAAAATAACTTCAATAACTGAGTTTATTAGGGAATGGGAAAAAAAGGTTGCATATGGTCTGAAAGATACAAGTTCTCTACTCCTATGAAAAAACATACATGTTTTACTCACAAATACTTATTACTCTAAATGAATGGTGATAGTTGAGAGATCGTTTATGGATAAAAAGATACCTTAAACGTCAAAATATTTCAAGGAAAAAAGAAAGGTGTTATAGAAAAGTGAAAATATAATTTCGGCCTAAGATGATAAAGAATTTTTGTTGAACCACTGAAAAATTTTAAGTCCACCTTGTAACCAGCCATCTAGAAAATTCATAGAACGGTATGCATTTTACTCAACTGCAAAGACTGCAAGATATACGTATCGTAAATTTAACATTCTGGATGTTTTTCATCTTTGAGAACGACTTATGTAACAAGAGGCTATTTAGAAAGTATCTGTTCTAACACGAAAGAAGCTTATTATTATTCTTATGTGCCACCGAAATTTTTTATTAATGATTCGCGAGAATGATAAAGAGAGAGATTCATGGAGTCTATAATAAGAATCTCAAGAAAAAGAGTAATGTGAAACTTTTAACTCCATGTTATTGAATGAAATCTGGGACCGCGAACGATGCCACCATGTGGACGAAATCGCAAAGTCCTTGCCCACAAAGTCTCCCGAATGGCTTGGAGGAATGTTCTGCCGGGATAGCTCAACTGACAGAGCACCCGACCAGCAATTAGGAGACTTGGGTTCGATTCCCGATCCCGTCAGACTTTTTAAGTCCATTCTTCCATGGGAATCGTTAAGAGTACTTTGAAAATACATTAACTTGTTTACAAAGACGGATTTTTAGAAGTACAATGANCAAATACATATAAAAAATTAATCAATTATACAAAAAACGATACAGTAAATAACCAATTAATATTTTACAATTACATTGTGAGAGCACATTTCTTCTTAAATGATTTTGGATTCTTAGGAAAGGACTCAAAGAGCGATCCAGTTAATTTGTTCCACTCGGCTATGCCTCTATTCAAAAAAGAGTATTTGGCTATATTAGTTCTTTGCGGCCTATTCTATTATTCTAATGCTATTCCCGAAGAAAGGAGCCTGTTTATTCCCAATAGTTACAATTGAAACTCATTGCGCTTTATTTATGTATCTTTTGATGTGGATGGAATATCTTTGTAAAAGGTTAAAGCTGGTGATCACGAAAGATACACTTGTATTCAATTCCAATAATGGATTGGGGAATAAATAAGCATGAAAATTACTTTGACTATTCTCTAGTAGACAAAAATATGCGGAATGCTTCTTTGCATTTCATTGATGCTTGGAAAAATCAATCTCAGTTGAAGGAAAATAACAAGAAGCTAGTAACAGTAATTAGATTCCTTTTTCCAAGAATAAAACCCGAGTAGAGGAGCTCCCTACAGGAAGGCATTGTAAAGTCATGCACCAATTTAAAAAGAAGACTATAAATGAGGATCTAAGAGCTCCAAAAGTTACAGAATATCTCTTAACTAAAGAGAAACTATGCAGTAACAGCAATGACTGCATAGCAAAGTAAATTATGCTAACAATTTACGTTTCACGAGATTCAAACAAATGAAAACAAAGATCCTTTGTATTTATTTATTTTTCAGATGCCCTTGTAGATATCCATTCCCTGGAAAATTACAGGAGAGGCAACGAACAAATAACTATTCTCTATCCAGAAAAATCCGATTAACCGGTCCAGATCCAAAATAAATAAAAATAAATTCCTCTGCGTAATTTATATTAGCAACGATTCGATTTTGAAAATAAATTTATCTAAAAAAATCTGCAATACCTTCGTCAAACCTGAATTTTGTCAAGCATAATGCAGCAAAAACTCAGATATCTCTGCAAAAGTAGAGGCAAAGCAGATTTACAGCAGTGATGCAACTCTGAAGAAAACACCTTTAATTCAATAAAGATATTTCGGGGAAAAAGGTCATCAAAACGCTATTTAGAAGCCCTCAGGCGAATGATTTCGAAATACTGTCAGTAAAGCTTCAGGTAGTAAAAGATATTCACAACAGAAGAGAGGTGAGAAAACGTCAAAAGCAACGTCGAAGATAATGTACAAACAGTTAGTGGTAACGTCCATTAAAAATATTAGGAACGAAGAATAAAAGTGGAAATGAAGAGTAAACAGGGAAAAGAAGGAAACGGGAAAATCAACACAATATATAACAGAAGAATTTACAGGATATACCCAATTATCACTTGAATTACATTCCATTTTCCGAATTCAAGAGAACTCAAAATACGTACAAGCGTATACAATTTTAGTGGTAAAGAGATCAAAACATCCCATGTGGGCAATTTAGCGGCGAAAGAAATATTTTCATCGTCAAAACATATATCTTGATTGAGAAAAAACTCCGATAGGTTTTATATCTACATTTCAGACCCAGTAATAATCCGAAATCGGATTCCATGAATTCGATTTCCACCTTCGCAAAAATTTTCAAATAATAGATCCCGTGTCTCGCCCCACCAAAGCACTCCAGTTCACCAATTACGCGGGGATGAAATGTGGAAAAAATTCCCTTCCCTTCACCGTGGAAATGACGAAGCGGGGTTTCGGTCCTAAATTCCGCGATAAAGCTCGATGGCGGAGCTTTGAATTTATTTTATTCGGCTCAAAGTGCCTGAGTCAGCCTCTAACGTGACTCAAGCCACAACACAGTTAAACCTGAGTAGATTTAGGAGGCATTTCCGCTTCCAACTTCGCGCAAAGGAATTTAATTAGTTTTCAAACTTCCGAAAATACCTTTTAAAGGTTACGGAGGGCTCCGGGGGGTGGATCTAATGCGAATAAATCTCCCCGGTAACAATTACGTCGAAAATACGTTACTTCTCGGTTCGCTGAAGTTTCTAAGCACTCTCGAGTTAATCTAAGGCCATCTATACGCCGCTCCATCCTTTTATGTAATGAAAAGCCTTCCGTATAACTCAAGATCTTATCTCTTTGCAATGAGGAGCACTTCGAACCTATAAGGGGTTTTGATACGCCTGTTTCAGAGTTCGGAGATTACTTCAAGTTTCTTCCCTTCGCGTTTCACTGAGTGATAATTCCCTCTGATTTATGTAAAGATTGATTGTCATGATACGGTTCTCGCTGTAATCCTATAGGTCTACGCTGAGAACATTATGAAGATTTGTGTTGAGTCCTGTTTGAAGTGTATAAAGGATGGTGGAGAGGTGAAAAGACTTATTTCAAGGTAATATGGAATTACTGAAAATTTATTTATGAGTATTTTGAGAAAAGAAGGAGAAACCCAAATCATTAATGCAAAAATGGAAGTTATACGTAAACCAGTAATGAATTGAATAGCCATTCATATCCTTCATTTTATAGCGGTGATAGTTAAGTACATTGTACTTATTAGCAATCATAATAATGATAATTAATATTAGTTTAATTGATATCTCCATATACATATAATCATCGTGTCTAATGAAACTCTAATGATACTAAATTGTATATTACTGCATTAAAAAAATGATGATTACCCAGCTGCCTACAAAATGTTAACTAAAAGAGCTCTTTAAATATGTAATTATTTGTGATAATTATTTCTGTTCTGAGTACAAAAAATACAAGGAGACTACTCACAAAATGGAAAAAAGACTAGCACCAAAATATCTCGTTGGAGATTATAAAAATAAATATGGTGCCAATAAGCGTGTTGGCAGAAGTGTTGGTCCCAAGGCTATTCAATGATCTAACTCCTCATCTGCTAGTGCTTACAGGAATAGCCTCATTAAAAAGAGAGTTAAGAAAACACTTCCTTACAAATACAAATCCTTCAATACCTAAGCTTGTGTGAGTTAAATATAATGTATAACAGTATGTTTTTACTAGTGTAAATTATGGCCTGTTATTTCAACATTTTCTGTTTGTGTTTTCCCAAGTCTGTATTTTTTATGTATGTTTTTTGTTTGTATTAATATGTAAGCTGGTGTAAGGTGAAATTGTGTGTAAAAATTAGTAAACTGTAAGTAAACTGTATTATGCATGTATGTAAAGAACCTTNTTTAATAATGTACGCTGTTTATATCTTTATTTAATAATGTACGCTGTTTATATCTTTATTTAATAATGTACGCTGTTTATATCTTTATTTAATAATGTACGCTGTTTATATCTTTATTTAATAATGTACGCTGTTTATATCTTTATTTAATAATGTACGCTGTTTATATCTTTATTTAATAATGTACGCTGTTTATATCTTTATTTAATAATGTACGCTGTTTATATCTTTATTTAATAATGTACGCTGTTTATATCTTTATTTAATAATGTATCTGCAAGTTTGTGACTCTCTCTTTGTTTAAATTATGAAACGGAAATTTAAAAACGAAATGTAAATTACTGTTACTATGTCAGCACGGACATGAAACAGACAACCATGAGAATGTTATTTACAAATTACAAATTTTAGCAATGAAAACCTATTTCTCTTTTTATGTGATATTTGAACAAAAAATTATATTATTGGAATTAAGAATTATTTAAACCTGGTAAAGTGTAGTTAATGATATTAACTACATTATATGTTTTGTATTATGGTTTTTCTTTTTTCTTCTGATGTTTGTGTTTTAAAGAGCAATTTTATTCTGTACGTTTTACAGGCACCTCCTGATGAGCCAGACTGGCTCAGGAGGACCAAATAGTGTTAACGGTACTTTGTATTGTAATATATTCTGTATTTGTATTTTATTTGACAAAGACAATGCTTCTGTTTGCAATACTTACAATCGTCATGCCTCACCTGAAACTCCTTTTTTGGTTGTTTTTGTTTGTATTAATATGTAAGCTGGTGTAAGGTGAAATTGTGTGTAAAAATTAGTAAACTGTATTATGCATGTATGTAAAGAACCTTTGAAATATATAATCAAAATATTTACAGTAACAGGATGATAAAATATAAATCTGTTTTTCAGTAAATAGTTTTCGGCAGTTCTACAGGAACATACGACATTGGTAATCCAAAAAATATGGTTAATAAAGTTCAAGTAGTTTAATTAATCCTAAAATTTTCATGAACATGTTAAGAAACTTTCAGAACGATTGCATAAATGAATAAATTAGGAGCAACATAATAAATGTATTACGTTATGTTACAGGATATACCATATTATCACTTGATTTTATTTCATTTTCTGAATTCATAATCTCGGATTTTACGCCCACTGCCTTGAATAATGGTACTTTTTTACCCGGCTTATAAAGATAATCGATACAAAGCTCTGATAGATGAATATTTCTCATTCAATTCAAGGCTTCATCTGAAGTGAAGGCTTCACGTGAAGTGAATATTCTTTTTGAGAAGATGAAATCTACAGTAAATAGTAAGTGACTCTCGTCTCATTAACACTCAATCTAATCTCCTTCTTAGTTGATAATTAATTAACCGTATAACCAGGAATCAGCCTCCTCTTGAACACGTGCCGGAAGCACGGAGTAATCTCATGATAAAAATTCAACGACTAGTATAGCCAAAATTTAATTAATATTTTCAGGGCTTGGGTTCAACAAGTTGTTATGGTAATGCTGATGGTTTATGCAGAAACGTCCTATGATAATAATGGCAAATATTTATACGTAAAGGTATGCATAAACTATACGTATGCATAAACTATACGTATGGTATCAAATACATAGGTAAAAATCTTCATGTATTTCAGATTGAATTGTGGGAAGAAATCGCAATGGCTCAATTAAATGAATTATTTTATTTTACCGATTTCCTTTGACATTCATATCTTTCATTTCCTCATTCTTATGTAGCCTTTTACGAAGCGAATGGCATTGCTTACAATATTAAACGAAGCGCGACCCACTTGGAGGCCTCTGAAAGCTTTCAGAAGGATCAAGGTTGAGCAACCTATTTACATTGGAAGACCACGCTACTACGTAACTTAGCACAGCACTTCCGCACTCCTGTTTTGCATTCTGCGTACATGAAAGTAACCAGAAAACGATATTTAAGATGACATAACTGGAATTATGACGCAGAAAAATGAATGAAGGTGTGGAATATTTCCATGTTACATTCATACAAGACTGGACAGATCGTATGTAGTTACGTAGCCTAAGAAAAATTCGTACAATCGAAAGCCCACATAAATCGGAATACTTAAGGACTCAAACATGATTAAAATAATATCAATCTGCTTTTCAAGGGTGGTAATTACAAACATTTATTTCAAAATTTGAAAATTTTTCATAAATNGAATGCATGAGACAACCTAGGTCGTCCTAAGTTTTCTTCTTGTGGTTTTTCCAACTTTAATTTCTCTCCTGAAACTTTTGTGGTGATAATTACCACAAAATTAGGCCTAACTACGTGCCGTTTAAGGACAATCAAAGACTTACATCACAGTTTCTGCGGATTGCATCTTCCTTAATTGGGGTGTAAAAGTACTTTCCAGTGGGGCGCAAAGCATTCTTACTCGTGCGCAATTACCAACGCTGTAAAATCTCAATTGAATTCATAAGTTGTTGGCTCGGTTGTTGATAATGGTTTCCTTAACCCGGCATCACCAAGAGGACAATAATGGTGAATTTAGTATCATTTGATACTTCTTATTACGTATGAAAGAATATCTTGTTAATGATAATTATGAATTAAATACGTAAAATTTTGTGTTTTTAATGTATTTCAACAAGATACGGAAACTCCAAGGATTAAGTTGAACTTATGCGTAAATTTACAAGAACTTGCCACGCTGTTCCTATAATGTCCCTGTCCTTGAGTTGTAATAAAGTCCAGTGATCTAGGGCTCCAGGATAGCCAAGTGGGCAACGTGTTCAAATTCTTTGAAATCGGTCTCGGGCTCGATTCCCAGTAGGGGTCTGCGTGCGAAATGACCAACGCAGTCGAAGCCTTTTCAACAAGACTACTATTACATCTGAGTAACCCACTTATTCAGAAAAATAATGAATGTACATCATAAAGCGGCACCGACAGATTTACCCAAGAGGAAAGTGAATATGTTCACTACATTTGCAGGACTAAAAGTGTTGTGGATACCAATGCATTCAAAGACTGATTCCTTGGGAAACTTCTAGTTCGTTAACATGACCTGAACAGACAAAATTACGGAATGCAGTTCGGAGTCCCCAGTCAAATTGGTAACAGAGCCTACCGAAGAGTTTTTTTCTAATCAGCTTCCTCGATGGAATCCCAATAGCTTTTTAAATGCCATGCCTTGCGCCCAATATTAGTTGCATAATTTGAAAGCGTTCATCCCTTGTTTTCGTTAATTCCGCAATGTTATCGCTCTTACCGGATGTTAAAATGGGATTACATGGTTCAGTTTCCCATTATTTCATGAATTTATGTACATTATTCCTCAGCATTCACGGGGGGATAATGATGTATTTCAATGACGAGGATAAAAGAGAGCTATACCGCGATATTCTAAAAAGAACGTGAGCAACGGTAGTTGGCCGGGTGTGAACCAACGTTTCCCTATGATAGGGAAACCTCCAGACTTCTGCCTACATGAGCCTTTTTCAGACGTTCTATGCCATAAAAATGCGTGCATTTAAAAATCATTGCCTGCCGGTATCCTTAATTACGTCAAGCAAAAGTAGAATGCAAAATAATGCTCACAGCTTAACTGGGATGAAACTCACTTCTTTCTGTACACTTAGAAGCCGAGCTATTTTAACATACTCGTATTAAAGTGGTCTGATTGTTTCAAAAGCGTCCGAGTGGTACTTCCGGCCCCCTATGGAAAACGGAACCTCCCTGCCCCGTATCATGCTACATCACGTCACGAAAAGCCTCGCATTATGCTCCGCGATAAACACTCCACGAATTAGAACGCGAATATTTCATACGCCACAAAACGTAAGCACTTCCTAAATGCTTGGCGATTGAAAACAAAGATGTTCCGTCTGGTTTTCCGTCCGAAGCTCTCCATTTCTGAACTGTTTATAAATAAAACCCGCACGTTCCATTCTGCGGCATGCACTCCGACGAAAACCTCTCTGCAGCGAGTGACCCGAAGAGTATTTTCGGCTTTCGGATTCGCATGAGCGATTCATCGCCCTCTTTCCTCTACGAGGAGGAATATTTGCATCGGAGGAAGAGAGCGACTGAAAGGAGGAAGGCCATCAGAGGGCTTAAAAGGGACGTAATGCATCTAGGCCACAGGAACCGCGGGTACGAGTCTGGGGCCGAGATCCCTTAAATTATTCGAGATTGAGATAGAAGTGGACGCAGGTGAGGAAGGAATGGACTCCGGCGCTCCGCTATAACTCGCTGCAAACAGAACATTATGGGGACTGCAGGTTGAGTTGGAGTGATATTAGCGTCGCAGATTTTCTGGGACTGCGGAAACTTGTTAAAATCGAATGTTGCACGCGACGTTGTGAGGATATCGACCTCGCGCAATGAAGTGTGTGCCCTAGAATATGCAAAGAGTTGATGCAGGTAAAAAAAAATCAGAGGGGATCGGGACTCGAACCCGGATCTTCACTTTCCGCGTGGTTGCTTTAGCAAGTTGAACCATTTCTCGGAATAGTCACTCTGAATTTTGGATCATACCATCACATATGTCGTTATCTCGGGGGAATTAATATGAAAATGGAAAGAAAACACACCGTTAGAAATTTAATAAATGTAAACAATGGCAAGCAGCACATGCTATTTAAGAACGGGAAGTAATATAAACAAACAGGGAATTAAAGGTACATCTTTGTTTACTAAATAAAGAAAATCTATAAAAGGTTAGGAATTTACATGGCGGAGGTTCTCAACAACTTCAGCTGCTCGAATCCGGAGAGTTTTCAGTCTTTTTCGCCCTTCTTAGAGAACATTCGAATTTTTATGTAAGACAGAGGAAAATAGGCTTTGTGTAATAAAAATTTTAATAAAAATAAACGCGTCCCGGATTTTAATAAAAATTAACTTCATTAAAATTCATACTTAGTTGGATATTTATATAATTTTTACGTTTTTCACCTAAGCTGGTACGAAACAAATTTGGCATTTCTTTACTTTTACGAGGAATCAGTACATATTTTCGACCAAGTTATACTTTTCACTGGCAACGTACATCATAAATATTTTGCTAATTCATTAACGTTGTAAAACTCCATTGATCTGTGTAATAAACGACCGTTAACTTAGTTTCCTGAAAGGTTTAATAAGCGATGCATTATTATAAGCCACAGTATTCCGGGGTTTGGTGCGCCCATAAAAGTGAAACTCTGACATAAGGAAAGAAGTGGGGAAGGCAAAAAAAATTGAAGGGGAGGTATCTAGCGAAGATGTGGGACGTCTACGGTCAGCCGTACGGTTAATCCACGGTGGTAATGGTTCTCCAGTAGAGAGGATAATAGCGGATTGCATCTTCCTTAATTGGGGTGTAAAAGTACTTTCCAGTGGGGCGCAAAGCATTCTTACTCGTGCGCAATTACCCAAAGTGGCTTCGGAGAAGGGAAACGAGGAAAGTAATTTTTTTGGGAGCTATTTAGGCGGCAATTTCGGCGAGTTTTGCGGGGGATTGTAAGCGAGTGTGAGTGAATATGTGAGGCAGAGGTTGACACACTGCGGGATATTGCGGTGTTGAAACTGGATCTGGTGGTAATGGTGCAAGTAATGGTGTTGTTTCCTCAAGAAAAATGAGGATGAGGCGCTCCTCGGAGGCGTTGCATTTCTTTATATTTTGGGAGATTGGGAGGAGGATACGAGGAAATAATAGCGAATTCTGGTGGGTATTTCGTAGTCTTGAGGAAATAGTAACTCACCGGTATCCTGGTTTCGAGTCTCTCATTTTTTCGAGCTCAGAATCATCGTCGCATCGAATCTTTTGTAATGTGGTTAACGGAATTTCTTATAACACGCCAGATTCGAAATGTTCCATTACTTTTTCTTAGCCTTCAACTTTCAGACACGACCTCGACTTCATGAGTAGATAGTCAAAATACGACATATATGAGAAAATTTCATTTCCCTTGTTCTCATCAGTCCTCTATTCTGATAGCAAAACAGTTTCTGGAACGAATCCTTGAAATTATTTTATCGAAATGTGTGAACAAAAACGTTTATATTGACTTTTCCATGGACGTCATACGACACACTGTACTTTTCCACAGAAACTGTACTTTTTCCACAGAATTTTAACACAGACACGACCAGGTTTCAGCGAATGACCGCCACCATCAGGTGATGACGGCTATCTGATAATGGCGATCATTCGCTGAAACCCGGTCGTATCTGTACTAAAATCCTGTGGAGAAAGTCTCTTTTCCTTCAAACATGGAGTATTTCCACGAAACATTTCCAATGCCTATGAATTTTAAGAGAATACGTGTATATACCATCATGTGCTGTTGTCCGGAAGACCACGGCAATCTATAGATAACATTTTTCCACTTTTAAGGCAAAGATAAATTATTCGATCAAAAATTTAAAGGTTCCACCATAAAGAACACGAACGCGAATACCAGTTAAGCTATATTTGGGAAATTTTAATTATTTCTTCCTTGGGTCTTGTCAACCGGGTATTGAGGTATATGGAACTGATTCATGTATACACACCACAGATACACGGACATTACTCGCCAGTTTAATAATAGGACAAAAAATGACTAGTCTCATAATAATATAACAAAGATTTAAACCCTCTACAGCGTTTTTCTCGTTACTTTGTCTGCGGTGAGCAAATATGAGTAAGTTACTGGTATTTTTTTGTTGCGAGATGCCAATACACTGAGCATTAAACCCCTCGAAGATCCTCGAAAGTAATCTATTTCCGCTCTATAGCAAACAAAAGAAATAATGTATGAATGAGGAGCAGGCCATCGAGCCGGAACCGAACAAAAAACTGAAACCGTAAAAAGCATTTCGACCAACTCGAACCGAAAATTATTGAAATCTTAAACCCGAGCCACAAACGAAACCCGCTATCCATTCTGCTCCGATTCTCGGTTCAAAACATTACTATTTTAATTACACGTAAATGGAGGATGGTTTATTACAGATGTGTCGCTTGGATTTGCAACTAACTACTACTTATTATTTAGAAATTCACTGTAATATACCGTTAATAAAAAAGTAATAGAAGAAAATAACAAACTTTTATAAAGATTTAATGACAGAATAGTCGGAGCGTAAAATACCAGTTCGACGTTAGAATGGGGAGCGAAAACGGAACCGAAACTTGTCTTTTCTTTCGCTGAAACGGAGGGCTCGATGCTACGATGTGGAGATATGTAGATTAAATTAAAAACGACTATCTTCCTTATCCAGAATTCGCTTAGGAACACCCTGGTGTTGGAAGATAAATCTCTCTGAGTTGCATCGTCCGTGAACTATACACATCACCGCACGTTTTGCGACCCATAATGCTTTCATTGACACATCCCTTGCGTTTTCTAACCCAAGGAACAGTCACTACGTCAAACCCCGTAACACAATCCATATTCAACCCTTTACCTCCAGCGAGGAAACCACGCCGTATAACGTTCAAAAATCACCGATTCCCAAAGGGTAAGAGCGAGCCGAATATTTCTGCCATCCTTCCGACGTTTGCCCGTCAATTCAACCCGTGTTCCTCGGCCATCACTGACATGCGATAACCTCTTCATCAAATACTGCACCAGCGCTGGGGAACCCGAGAGAGCCTCGCAAGTACCGTAAGAAGGAGCGCCGTGCGATGACGAGAAGGGAGCTCTATACGTGTGGAGATTGGGGCGAATCCGAAATGCAATCCTTCCCAGTGATTCCACCGTGACCCTCGGTCACGGATGTGCTTTTAGGAGGGCTAGGATCTCGGAGGTGGTGGAGCAGAATCTCAACCAGTGATTCTCTCCCCGATCACGTATGGAAGCTTTGTCAATGTCCTTTTCCCTGCCAAAATTCTCTCGCACCCTTATTCTCATCCTGCTCCACCCCCTTTTCTTCCCATAAAACCCCACATCCGGGGCTGTACAACCCTCACCCCTTCCCTGACTATTTCCCTGCTTTTCTCTCTTCTTCTCATCTTGCCCCTCACTCTTTTCTCTTCCATACCTTTCCATTTTCCCCCGCTCTATATTCTACGGTCTTCCATCATTTCTCCACGCATGTTCTCTTGGTCTTTCGTTCTACCTGTCGCATTCTTATCCTCACCAGCTCTTTCGGTGCTTTTTCCTCTCTCGACTTTATTTATTCTCCTTCCTGGGCGTGCGGATTTCCAAGTCGGCAACGCCTTCGACTTCGGTGAAAGCTGTCCCGGGTTCTACTCCCGAAGAGGGCCTACGTGCTAAATGACCATAGCTGTCGAATCACTTTTAACAACACTGCCACTAATCAATCTCCTATATGCCTCTCTGTATCCATGAAGAGAGCGAAATTAAGGACGATTTTGCTCCGTGAGAATGCATGAGACAACCTAGGTCGTCCTAAGTTTTCTTCTTGTGGTTTTTCCAACTTTAATTTCTCTCCTGAAACTTTTGTGGTGATAATTACCACAAAATTAGGCCTAACTACGTGCCGTTTAAGGCCAATCAAAGACTTACATCACAGTTTCTGACATGAGGTCCCGTACAAGAGTTTCAGGACCATTTTAAAGAGTTTTACGAACATTTTCATCGACTTTCGTTTCTAAAAGAAGTCACCTTGAATAAGTAACTTCAAAAGAGAATTCTAAACAGCGCGAAGAAATTCAACAGATAAAATTCCACCGCACAAATAAGGAATATGTGGTATTCCTTATAGAGGAAACCTGGACATGGCGGTCAACCACTGAAACAAGTCCTGTGAATAAAGCTTTTGTGAAAGAAATACCACGTCTTTTTTATTTGTACAATGCTAGACATTTAACTTCAGTGGGGTAACCCTTTCAAAGAGTTGTGCTGCACATTTTTTGTGTTTAATGACGAACACTTAGGATGTAATTCATGAAATGTGAATAAAGACAATAAATGTACAATTAGTAGTATGAATAGAAAATTATTTTGAGTTGATATATCTGAACAATCAGTTGAATAATAGAATATGGAACAGTGGAACGATTAGTATTTATAAATGTTGATACGTTTTCTCATGAAAATGTTTATGTAGGTAAATCTCGATTAACGCAGATCATTAACAGTTGCATAGAAATTTAAAAAAACGCAATTATCACGATTGTTCAATACACCTATTGAGCTATTCTCGCGATAAAGTTCCTCAGTACATCTTTTATGATTACTAATGCATTTAAACGGTACTAGACGGAATCTGTTGTTTAACTCTTGATTTTTTATCCATATTATCTTTAGATATACCAAATGTTTACATGTTAAATGCCCGTAAAGAACGGAAATATTTACTTTAGGCCCGAAAAATTTAAAACCGATTCACTGACTGAATTGAAGTAGGATAATTTAAGTGTTGCGGGCACCAGAAAAAATATATCATTCAGGGTTATAGAATCTCAGGGTATATACAACACAATACAATACAAAGGTCTTTATTGGGCAAATCTGGACGAGAGAGTCCCATCCCCCATTTAACCCTTGTCAGAATTTTGCACATATATGGATAGATAACATTGAGAGATTTTAAACAACCGTGTATTCAGATTTTAAGAAGCTCATTGGAAGTAGATATAAAAGAAGATAAGACTGATTATTTTTGCCAAAGAAAAATTGTTTCCGCTGCAGATGTGAAGTGCAGTTATATGAAGTCTTCAGTATTTGAATTCTGTATTAAATCGTTTGGTTTCATGTAAAATGGTATGGCGAAATTGTAACTAGCATGAGCAGAAATCATATTCTCAGTCCTAGGGACACGATCGCAGAGAAATTTTCTCATGGTTTTACAATTCATCAGCCTAGATACATCTACAAATAAAAGAATTTCTTATATATTCTGCCAGGAATTCAAGGAGGAACCTGTTTCGCCATACGTGCACTTTCAGCCCATTTGTCTACACCCTTCTTTCCCAACCTCCACTACTCCTTCCTACATCAACCTTTTACACTCCTCGGCTTCTCTTTCCCTGGCACTCATATCTGATAAGTTTTTAGTGCGTGCGCTCCTCGCCAGAGGGTGCGACGGGCAGTCATTGGAGGTGTGAGCGGAATAGCGCAGCCTGCGAGGTGTATTCTGAGAGTTTAGGGATTTTTTATGGTCCGTTCCTGCGGGCGGGGGTGGAATGCCGCTTTTGCGCGGAACGGGGTAAGGTTAAACGATTTCCTTTTTTCTCTCCGAGTATATATTTTTCTTGGGCTTAGAAATAAGGACTCCATTATTATTTTTCTTTTGGAGAGTGAATCATTTTCGCGGTCGGTCGGTTTTTGTGCGTTCTTTTTAGAGTTAGTCGTAAAGCTTTTCAGGGTCCCAGGCTGTTTTTTTATGGGGATTATTTTACGAGAGATATATTTTCAAAGGGAACATTGGTTAATAAAATGTATTTTGGGGGATGCAGCTAGGAGGGTATTCGAGGAAGCTATCGCACTAATTATTTGAGTATGTATTTACGACACTTGTGAAATTAATCAATAAAAAACTTTCGCTTAGGTACCTCGATGCCAATAAATAAGAATTTATTGTTACGTATAGATATTTTCTCCGAAGCAAGTATTCCAGTATTGAATCTCGTATGAGTCTTACAAAGGCGTGACATTCTCTTATGGTATTCATTTACGTTATCCTTGGCCTAGTTGCTGCAACAAAGAAAGGAAAGCCCTACACCCATAGGTATAATGGTAAAACATATAAAGGACCTTTGCCTAGGATTTGGACTAGAAATGATACCCTGATAACCATACTGAAACAGATTCCAATTTATTTTGGGAGTAACTATGGCATTTAGTTTCAGGTTACTGAAAGATCTGAAGCGTTGACGTAAAAACATAATTACCTTAATATATATGGCTTGATTGATTGATAAAAGCTGAAGCACAAGGCTCCTTTTGGTTGAAAAGCAAGGCAAATTGTAACTGAATCCACCGTCAGAGGTTTTATTCCATTTTGATTAAAGACTCGCCACAACTAACCCAATTCCTTGGCGTTTCCCTGGAGATTATAAAGCAGTAATTAATAAGTAAAAGCAGTGGATTGATAGTAGTAAGCAGTGGTTAATGTATATTTTTGAGTTTTCGCGCAAATTTTCATGAAAAATATTCGTCCATCCAACATGTATATGACGTCCATCATTTACTGACTCATAACGGTCATAAGACCTCGGTATCTTGAAAAATGTGTCACAAATACTTCTGGGATAGCTTTATACAGGTGTCACTTTATGATGGGATCAGAGTTAACGATCTTTTATCGGTACAAGTAAAGCTACAACGAATACTTGGAGAGCGTACAGCTTATTCTAAACATACTCTTGTTTCTATAACCACTTCGTAATTGCCAAATACAACTTATAAAATTAGTACATATCTTCAAGGTGCACAGAAACTTAGAACTTATCGGCTTGCTATATAATTTTTTAATCACGA
This sequence comes from Ladona fulva, assembly GCA_000376725.2. NCBI lineage: Eukaryota > Metazoa > Arthropoda > Insecta > Odonata > Libellulidae > Ladona > Ladona fulva. Next base: position 1,414,353 of record KZ308203.1, on the reverse strand, counting down.
CGTAATTACACAATCACTTCAATCCCAGCGCAAGCAGAGCAATGCATGGAAAAGGCGGTAAAACATATCTGCTCTCAATGAAAGACAATAGTCTAAATTTGAAAAGCTTAGTGTTTGACTAACAGACTCAAAATTCCAGCGGCGTAAAATTTCGGAAAAATTATTACTTCATTCGTTCCTTATGATGAATCTGGGCGATAAATCTGATCCAACACCTAAATGATAGAAATTTACGACATTATTTAAGGATTGACAGGTCTCAAAATATTTTTCTAAGTTCGTTACCATAATTTAAAATTTGTTTACTTTTCGAAAAACGATACGTGTATAATGCACGCACTATGACCATTAGTCAGTTAGTGGAGAAAGTATATGGAAGCTGTATTGGTGGCATATCTGCATCAAACGTACCTACGCCTAGCGTCTAAATCATACCTGAATCATGTCTGAACCCTGCATTATGTATGTTACATATCTACTGCCACATAAACATGTCGCAGTAAGACCTATTTTTTTTATTTTCAATTTTACTGTATTTTCTGTAATTGCTTGTAATTCAAATATGTATATTTGAGCGGCGAGAAGGCTTGATGCCCCAATATGCCTTAAGGAGATCCTCTTTTCTAACACCTAGACCTAGGAATTCAATATAATTAAATCCTATGCTGATATGCTAAAAGCCTGGTAGTGTTTATTCGGAACTTCTCCTCCCTCCATTCCTGCAATGCATGACTCATGACTCGTTACAAATTTATTAGGGGCCATAAAGTCCGCATGCGTACTGCTGAAGGAGCTATGAATATTCAGTGGTGCGGAAATTCGTCGCCGACGTCGTTTCGACGGCGAAAAAATAAAGGGCGTCCTTTTTGCAACGCGGCAAGGCGCACACCGAAAACCGTGGAATATCATTTCCATCTTCGGGTGCGAAGCAAAGGAAAAATATTACATTTCGACAAACAGTGAACTTTCACCCATCGTTTGCCAGTTTGTCTCGCCACTACGGCATTCCAACTAGTGTAAAACTGTAAAACCGGTTTTTTGACGCAATAATCCTAAGAAACCTAGAAACCGGTTACGGAATCGACATAGCGAGGATGTCCTGAATAACATACAGTTTTGAAGCAACAAAAAAGAGTTTTCTATCATTTAATAATCCAAAATATAATTTTCATTCATCTAATCCTGTTCAATTTCAGCAATCGTCGCTTGAAACATGAATAATTGACATCGTGTATTAGAAAAAGTTATTTATTTCTTTGCTGTCGTTTTAAAACTGTTTCATGCAGCAAGTTTTCGTTAACATATTTAAGCTCTTCCAAAATCACGTCTTTGTTATTTATAATGTTCCTAGCTCTCCACCTATATACCAGGAGACCAACTATATACATTTTTACCAATAACAAATACCAAGAAAAGAGAAGATACGGAGATTACTATAATAAATATGGCAAAAAATGCAAATGATATGCGAATAAAAACCTAGAAATAGAAAAAAAATGGAGGAACTTCCTTGGGCGCAGCCAGATTTGTTCATGTTGGGGGGTGTTCAGAACCATGTAGTAAACACTGCATTGCCTACAGTCTAGAGGTCGGAAAACTTCAGCTCAAAATCTAATAAAAATAGAAATTGATTTTTTTCAATATGTATCTCTAGTGAATCTCCAGCTGTATTTGTATGGCATAACTGCTAGAGCCCATCCTATATCACGTTGCCCTTTATTGTTGGCTACACTATCTTGGGAGGAGTTTGAACCCCGAAAACCACCCCCTTGGCTACGCCTCTGAAAATATCTCATAGGACAGAAATCCTGATGTCATCGAAAACAAGTTCCCTAACGTGGATTGCATTTGCATAGATCAAGTCCCATCTGATAATGAACTAACAATTTTTAAAGCACTATTTCGATGCTCTCAACTCCATTACCAAAGTTATAGTAGTAGTATCAAGGAATTTTGAGCTCTGCTCTTCCGTAAATTTGACATCCAGAGCGATCCGCTATCGCCGACAACGCTGAAGAAAATTAAATTGCTTTTGCTGCATAAAAGGACAACCGAATTTGTGATTATGTGCGATTAGGACAGAAATTAATTGTTAGAAATATTGTTCGAAAAATGTCATGGATGAAATGACTCATATGCTATCGCTCGAGGGAAATAAATAGGCTTTCAAGCTAATTAAAGCGTAAAGTTTTGAGTAGAAGTTGTTTACGTGTCATAGTATTAATACGCTGTTGTTATTTATTTATTTAATAAATCATTGCAATTTGGTCGGTGGACCAGGTGGCAAAGTTCAAGGGGGGGACAATATCTGCCCGGCATTCGCCCAAAGACGGGACGAAAACCTCTCCAAAAACCTCCCGTGGACAGTATAGATACAATAAGTATACAATAAATACCAGTCAATAAATGTCGCACTACAGTTCAGAATTCCATTACAATAAAACCAAATAATACACACATACATATAGAACAATTATATAGGTATATAAACTTTTACATGGATGTAATGGGTAAAAAATTAAGGTGAAATACAATGAAACTTAACAGAATATATTATACAGAGAGTACAAAAATATAAAAATAAACCTTTACATGGGTATTATTACTAAAGAATTGCTATTATATATACAAACGATTTAGGTATTATAGACTTTGGTTATATGCAACAAAACAGATTAACCGAGTCAATACCCTATTTTTTGTAGAGAGAATTACGTACGAAACCGGAATGGCTGGTTTCGAATGTAACCGGTCAGTAACCTTTGTAAAACATTCGGTAAACCTTACCCAGATCGTCAGATTCCACTGGGTTGAACTCCAGGTATCCGGGTAATCGGATTGAAAAGTAAAAATAGAAGGAAAAGGGAATATTTTCCACATTTGCTTAAGCATAAGGGCCCTATGAGTTTTCCAAAATGCGGTTCGAATGCGATGAAATAGGAAGATTGTTGGCGTGAATGCTCGGATGCATTCGCACGTATATGTTATTCGGAGAGAGGAATGGGTATACGTGGGCCGAATGAAATATTTGTGTGTAATGTAAAGAACGTAATGCTGCTTTCAAGGAGTTTGGCACACGCACGCGAGAAGGCGCGCACTGGAGTTCGCGCACGATTGCGCTCATACCCGCACGTTCACGCGCAAGCAAATGTATTCACAGAAGCTACTGCAAAGCTGACGCATAAATTAATTTTCTGCAGAATTTCTAGGAATATTCACCATTCAAGAGACTAGCTGTGGATCCCGAAGAGTGGAATAAAATTTAGCATCGAGTCTTGTGGTTATGAACGAGGCAGTTTTGAGAAAATTTAATGAAAGAAATTTCTCTATATAACTTATCCAAAATTACCTAGGAATGGATCGAGTCGATCAAAAAGATAAATGATGTTAAGGGCTATACTAATTTAATTTAATAGGAAGCTCTCGGTCTTTCTTTTTCTAAACAAGGAGAGCTATCGTGACGCTACTTATATTCAATCTATTTGAAAGCAGATGGAATTTCTACATCTACAACTACATATGTACCCTGAAAGACGCCTTTCGTCGTAGGGCAGGAAGTGCATGCACAATGACCCTACATCCGTAATCGATTATTTTCGTGTACCGTTCGCGGAAAAAATTAATATTTAAAACGAATTCTTTTGGAGGCTATTTTTATGATTTTTCTCGCAGCATCAGAGCGGCGTATGTAGCAGAGAGTACGCATAATATGGGCTACATCTTGTAAGAATCTACCTTCCCTGAACTAAAAGTAATGTAAATTAGGTCCATCTCCTATCTTCTAGACATTTCCATCCTTCATCCTGAAGCATTTGGGTAACACTAACTGCTTCCTCGTAACAATTTCTTATGAAACGTATCGCCTTTTGCTGTACTTTTTCTCGTTTTCAAATACAACACTTTCCGGCAGGGTTCCAAATAATGCACGCTAACATAAGATGAGGTCTAACCAACGCAACGTAACGTCTCTGTCTTTAACAACAATAAGCAGAAGAAGAGAATAAACCAGTGCATTGGTGGTAGATGTTCTATCCATATAACGGAGAAAATATTATAAAAAAATATATTGCTGGTTAACTGAGACTTCTTCATTAATAGATCTCTTTTCAACTGAAACATCTATACAAAGAAATAACATTTACACAATAGTCCGAATATTCATAGCGAGGGAAAAAAGTTCAGTTTTTCTTAAATTCAGAGTGATTATACATCGCACATGAGGATTAGGAAAAATAACCATCGCCACTGTATTTGCAGATACATTCAGAGAAACAAGGAGAGGTCAAACGTTGTGAGCATAAATTTATCGCCATTTCGGCCACAAATAATTTCAAGAGAGAAAATCTCCATCCGAAATAAAAGAAACCCTGAGCGACCCCGCAGGAATCCGTTACAAGGAGCGGAGATTGTGAATACAAAGAGGTAACGGTGCGATGCAAAGGAGAACCTGCAGGATAATATTATGCAGCCGAGAGCGGAGAAGATATATATGGCACCGGGGGTCAGGCAATGGTCTCTTCCGCTCCCACGTAATCTTTTGTTCGGCAAAAAATTCTGACCGTGCCCGCTATATTGCACTTTTTGGTGAAGGAATGGTTATAGGTGAAGCACGAGAAGGGAATGAGATAGATAAAGGAAATTTTTAAGAAATAGTCGGAGACTTTCTTATGCCTACTTATGTACGACGTCTGTTTGAAGGATATAATGGATCACCTTTTATCAAGATATGAAAAAATGACACAGAGAATTTGAGGTAAAAATTTCGAACATTATCATGTGAAAGCACTACAAGTGGAAATGAATACATGGTACTCAATAAACTGACCCTATTTTTGAATCTAGAATATGTTCTTCTCATAGTTGGTGAAGTAAGTATTTAAAAGCGTTACATAGAGGATGGGGGTTCCCTGGATAACCAAGTGGGTATCTCGGTTAGCGTTGATAAATGAGCTATTAAAGAAACTAAACTTTGTAAGTCCCACTGAATGTTGGGACCATTCAGTGGGACTTACAAAGTTTAGTTTCTTTAATAGCTTAAATGGCGTTCCACGAAGTACAGCCCTCGCATATCAACTTCGTTGATAAATGAGTTCCGGGTTCGATTCTCGGTGGGGTCCATATGCGGAAAATGACCTGAGCTATTGAAGCACTTTTAACAATACTGTTTCTACGATATAGTACGAGGAAAGGGCATGCAGAAAAAAAAGTAGTTCAACTTCCGACCACCAATGGAAAATGAAAGTGGAAAAGGGGAAAATGTTGCTGCATTAAGAAGGTAAAAACATTTTTATATATGATGACAGAAGGTGTTCATTACCCCTGAAAACACCTCGATACGCTTTGAAACCATAATTTGTCAACTGAAATTAATCGGAATAAGTAAAGTGATTAAATAAAGTTTAACGTTTTCTCTTACCTTAATTATGCGTCACATTTTCGCCTAGTGGTAGAAAAATTAACTAATATCTTTCCAAGCATAAACAGGTAAAAAGCGAAGTGACTGGGAGTCAAATCCAGGTCTCCCTCTTTATTTTCCGTGTTGTTATTTCCTTTCCAACAATATTAATATTTTTTTCTTCAAAAGCGCTCTTGTCCATGGTATATATAACGCATATAATACATTGAAATCTACATCGGATGATTGGAACGAGTTCTAGAGGGGTCGAAATAGAGCCATTTTAATGATAACCATCCCGTATATTTCATGGCTATATCAATATCATGGTTTCTAAATTAAGCCGGAAATTGGCGGTGACTTCTTAACGACTGAGTAAGGTGTTATTTACTTGCTTTTAGTAGAGTTTCATTGAATGTGTATTTTTACTTGAAAATTTAGTAGCATTAAAGAAAGAAAAATTATATATGTATTCCACCAAATGTCTCTCAAAACTTTGAAAGCCCTCATTTTGAATATAAAAGTCGATCGTCACGGATCACGTGAAATCAAATGGAATTTATGCTATGCTGCGCTCTGTAGTTACGTACAATACTATTTCGATTCTTTCTTAGAATTCATGATTGGAAGATCTTTCACTCCCGTAGTTTGTAGATAAGCGGGCTTTGAAAACGACTCTTAATCGATAATTACTATTCACAGGATATACGAAACGCAAGACTTTCATTTAAAAAATTACCTCTGAGAAGCACAAATTGAAAGGCCAATTATCTTAGCGAAGTTTCCTGGAATTGAATTGCCTCCGGGACACCAATACGACTAAATTAAGGCATCGGTTTCATGCTTTAAATAACCACTTCCAGAAAATTAGCAATTACATTTTTTTTAATGCTTCGAGAAATGAAACTGTGATACAATTATTTACCTGTTAAATTCATTATTTTCCTTAAATCATCAATGTTATTCACTATAAATTACCAGAATTAAAACTAATCCGTGGGAATGAATTTAGACTATTTCTTTGATATATTGATGATAAATTTTACTGAAGCATTAATTTTTTTGATGTTTACTTAACACAAACGAACATGGCTGTGTCTTCTCCAGTTACAATGTAATATATATAAATTAATTCTCCTGTAACTCCTTCAAAGAATTTGAGTGCAATAGTAAGTACGTGACTACAGTATAACAAGGACAACACAAGCGAGCATTTTGTACATTGTTGCATCTATATATGTATCCCTTTCCTTAAAATCATCAATCTTATAATAACCTTTCTCTGCGAGAATCATTTTCGGCGACATTCTTTCAAAGTGCATATCAGTTTCCTGATTTATGAGTTATCACTCAGTGTCGGCCTCAACTGTGGATTTTTACTCTCTGGAAAAACACACCGCTCCCCTGAGAACGTAGGACGCCCAATGGTAGAGACCAGGAGATAGGGTGGGGACAATATTGAGACCGCTGGTTTATATGAAGGAAGACTTTCTTCTTCTTTAAACAGTAATATTGCACATTTTATTTTATTAGAAAGTTCAGTAAGATTACGGCCGCGAAAGCTGATTATGAAAATGAGTTATTTGTTCCTCACTTTAAATCCAATATTCAAAACTAAATAAAAAGATCAGGAGTTCGTATTTTCCCGATTATTATTTAGTCATGGCGTTCCACCAGGTATCGTCCAATCACGCCCAGTATATCCAATAACCAAGTTATGGATAATATGGACCTCAAGTTTCTGAGAATCCAGAACTATGTTTCAATACTTTACCTCCTCACTAAGGATTTATCGTTGTTAAAGAGCCTACTTTGGCATTTTCAGAGAGAAATAGAATCACGCTACTGATAAACTGGTCTTTTCAACTCAAAACATATAGGGAAAACTGAATAGGAGCACAGAGTAACACTAGAGCCCTGTGAATATACTCCGTATGTTTCTCCGTATCAGAAATTGAAGCACTATTGAACTCGAGGTTTTGCTAATGAACATAACGCTTTGAGTGGACTTAGGAAAATAATTGCTGCAAAGGATTGGCATGGATAAATTCAGACGCAGAATTCGCTAATTCATACGTACGTTCATAGAACGAACAAATAGGAACCAGTTACTTCCTGCATCTTTGTATCAAGAGAAACTCGAAGAATAATGAATGTGCATTCTTATAATTTCCAGAGTTAATAATGGATACGGTTTATTAAATTATTCTTGTCATTACATCCTAAAAGTCCTCGTATCAGAAGCAAACATCCTTCTTCATGAATGTGACTTCATTATAATTTCTTTATGAAGTAACTTACCGTTCCCACGATAGAACATTCACTCTTTATTTGTGAGTTTTCATGATAGCGTAAATTTTCCCACTGCATTATTGATCAATTATTTTATTTGCGAAAAAATGAAAATTTTTTACGTTTAAAAATATTCTCCTGCAGCAATTATGTTACAAACTCACCGTTGGCGGAGTGGTTAGCGTACCAACATGCTAACGCTCCAACCCCAAGATCCCGGGTTCGAATCCTTCGAATTAGATTTCTTCGGTTAGGGAATCGTCGTATGTGGTCGTACTTTGTTATTGTTTGAAGCCTTGTAATATTCCAGCATAAGGACGTATGTGGAAACATTGGGATATAAATAAATCTTAATAGAGGAAGCACACAAATCTTAATTTTTAATAAAAAACGATAAAACCTATTTTATAACAGAATTCGAATCTGCATTTTATCCTCCGGGTCTAAGGGTCATGATAATGCACGAAATTCCATTCTATTGACTGCGTGCTATTTTATTCACGCGGATGCTGAGCAAGATTTTCAACTGAAAGGAAGATAAAGGGACAAAAATAGCTTCTTTATACGGCTACTTTGATGGCTCTCCGTGCAGTAAGTGGCCTGGACAACGCTCTCCCGTGTGCACTGGGAAGAGAATGTCAAGGATGGGTTTAATGGTCACAGGGACGGAATCTGGCATTGAGGAGAGATAGAGAAGGAAGCGGTCTAACAGACTGCGGAGTGGGAGGGTGGGGCTTTGTGGACCTTCAGAATGGAAGCCGTGGCAACACATCTGCCCTCACAGCAAACTACTTCCATACGAATTTGCACGTGCGTGAATGCTCAGCCGTCTGCTCGTTAAGTGCCTGCGTCACGGCGTCTCCTCCCGCCGACGATTGCTGCCTCCTCTGGCGGAAGCGACTGACAAACTCTTCCCCAAAACGCTATCTTTCCAAGTCCGTTTCTTCACGCGCTCCTTGGCTCATAACACTCCGATTCTTTCGAAGAGGAAGGAGGAATTAGATTGGGCTTAGGGCGTCGTTCCCTCAACGTATGCACCGACTGTGTGAAGCACGAAATCTGCAATGCTGGTGATCTCCAAGTTCATAAATGAAGGAAAACTGCAGGGATTCCAGGAGGCTGTTCCATGAGTATATTGACCGAAGTGTAAAGTTTCAACTTTCCTAAAACTTTATAAAAATTCAATTTTTTCTATTTTTTCACAATTCGAGCGGGAATCTATCTCAATGAGTATTATTACTAAAAATTAACATAATAATAATGAAATGAGATATGATTATGAATTACGCGTACATGAAATTCGATACTAGCGCCTACATTTTATACCTTAAAAATACAATCCTGTGCCACAGGTTGCGGTGTATCAGGATATGCGTGTTTACTAATGCTTACTGCCATGTTCTAAATGCAGAGCTGTAGTTCAAAACATTTTTTATGTTCATAATCCTTCCTTTCAACTAATATATATTCTGAATCACAATTGGATGATGCAGTAGACAGATGAATCCAAATTTCCCTCCCTTCTTCGTTTCGAAACTGCCGTAATTATCGGCAATTCTCAACGATTCTTGAAAGTTTCAATATTGATTCAATACTTTAACATTTCTAATAAATAGAGGAATTCATGATTCTCTTCAGTGGGAAATAATATGTATTTCTTCGAATGTGAAGCACCACATTCTATGCCAGAATAGAATTACGTTCATGCAAACATAACGGTTCCAATTATCAGAACTGCCTGTACGCGGTCTTCGGAAACTATATTTTCTAAATATTACATTAAAATTAATAAAAAATGTTTATAAAATAAAATAAGTATCAATAATAAATATTTAAATAAATTTCAGATGGAGCGGAAATGTACATCTGAAAAAAAACGCATCCCTGCGCCATTTTCATTGGTGTTTATGAACTTATCAACTTCATCCACATTATCCCTAAAGATATATTAATCACCCTCATGTTGAATAACATAACAGAGGCCCCTATGGCAGTTTCACTCACATATCAAAAGCAAAAAACGAACGATAAGAATGAACCATGAGCAGCAAATATAATATTAACGAGATTCGCATTACGACATATATCACTTCCAATATTGATCTCGTATTACAAACAGGATTCTCTCTAATCTGGCTACTTAGGGCGACCACTCCGTATATTTAAGCTATCGAAAATCATTTAATTTGGCGCACAATTATTAAAGATAATTCAATTATACACCTGAGTCATCCCTTGTTTGTTCATTACACTTTTTCTAACTAATCGTTACATACATATTAGTGATCCTAATATTAATCGTCACCAATAAAATTATGAATAAAGGTAAAGGAAAAGTCTTTTAGTTAGCATGGGAAAGCCCTGTGGCTGAATCCCACACCTTTAAGTCCTCGTTATTCCTTAAAAGTAAGATGATTAATATGGGCTTCCGAGGTTAAAATGTTGCTTCTGAAACAAGGCGTTGGCAATGTTTTACTCTTCAAGATCGGTTTGCAAAACCTCAATGAAAGCGCTCATTCTAATTAGACTCCCATCAAAATATGAGTAACGATTGAAGGAAGTATGCTTATAAATTCGACTTGTTTTGTCTATAGTATTCTCACACATTTAGAGCTGCTTTTATTTAAGAAGAGATCTTCGTTCGTACTAATCTAGATCACAATCAAGCTTTCGACCTCGAAAAATTAATTAACGACCTAAAAGAGGACACCGTAAATGCCTACTCATAGATTCAACATCTACTATATACGTAAACGACTTTGGGTGTTTTGAAACTTTACCCTCGCAGCAAAGTAATCACTAATTAGCTAATTGCCTAAAAGAATCCTCAAATATGCCGCGGCGAAGGCAAGAGCGATTAACAAGAGTTACGCTATCATTACAGAGGGAGGCGTAATTCACAGGCAGCGAAATATCTAGGATACTGCTCCTATGATTGCGTAAAAATTGCCTCGAATATTCTATGAGCTGAGATTTAATTCAAGAGGCATGAATATTGAACGCTAAATGGTAGGTAATTTGAGTTTGGAGCCTATTATAGAAAGAAATATTATAATAAAACGAAAAATATTTTTACATCAGATACTAATGATACATAATTACCAATAAATTAAAAGACAATAACACTATAATTTGCTAATGGAATTTATTTACTAGCTTATTATGAGTGTAACGTACTTTGTCTACTTTTCCAAATTGGCCGTCAATTAACGAAAATTGGGCCCCCAATTAGCAAATTGGACAGCGCTTTCGTTTTCGGTAAAAGCGGTCCCAGGTTCTGCTTCCACCGGGAGACCACATGTGGAAAATGACCTCTGCCGTCGAAATACTTTTAACAATAATACTACTGCAGTAAAAAAGAATTATTTTCCATAAAGGATAAACTGATACTCTACATTTATCTCTGTTAACTTCACTCGATATGTGTTCCTGATCCGAAAGTTATTAAATTTTTCTAATCACAGATTTTGAGAGTCAAATATATAGTTGATAATAAAAACTCTTCATGCAACTGCTCATGTTTACATCGTTTGATATACATCGTACGAAAAATCGAGAGATATTATGTTTTGACTTTACAGCAAAAGCTCGCTTTCAATGCATCATTATATCATTATTAAATTTCAGAGTTATCAATAGTTTTCTGCAAACCAAAGTATTACAGATATGCGATATTTATTATACCATATACCTCCCATGACCTTGATTTTTTAAATCCCATTTTGGCATTAATTAAAACCTAAAAATCCTCGAGGCTGCGCCACGTTTTTAAATAACACAACTTTATAGTAACCGTATGTTACTCTACATCATACCCTGCGTTTATCCAATAGTAAGTTGGATTCCCTCATTTCCTCAAATTCAACAGAACATGTTAAATTTTGGAATGTTGGTTCAAGTGAGAGTGACGTAGGCTGTGAGCCAAGCCAATCAAATTAGAAAATAGAAGCGAAAGAAACCACGAATCCACCCACCTTTAGATATTCTCTTAAGTGGCTGACATCCTCGGTTTTGCTCCCACTATCAATGCGGATCGACCAATGTAATCGTCCCGATACACACAACATCCTCGGGCAAGCTCGCGCTGTCTCCCCAAGTGGTGCGTGGATGGCCTCGGGTACCTCCGGGAGGACTAGAGTGTATTTACGATCCCGTGTTTGTACGCCCTTGTGTGCGTGCCTTTGAGTGCTTGTGCGTATTCCATTCAATCGATGACTCGACCACTAAATTTCCCGGTGTGGGGGATAAGGGGAACAAGTCCGCGGAAGGTCGCAAGAGCCGTCAATGGCGTCACAACTTCCTAATGACATCCGGAGTGTCTTTTGTTTGCGGAGCGACGGGAAAACCTTCAGGGTGGGTGGAATATCGAGTGCGTCGCTGATTTCATCTCCGATGTTGCAACAGAAAGAGTCCGCGGGGCAAAGCGGGAGGAACTCCGGCGGGGGAAAGGGTCCCAACCCGAGTCAAGCAGTTGTGAAAATAAAGGGGGAAAGATCGAAGCTTTGAAACGCTTCCAGGAATTATGTGGCACGGTTTAATGAGCAAGCTGAATGATATCAGCGAGGGTTGATGGAAATGGACGAATCGAGCGGTTTATTTTTAGTCATTTACATTTTTCACAGGTATAACGTTGAGGATTAGAGGCCAAGAGTGGCTCAGCCAGTGAAAGTAAGAACTGGAGGTTAAACTCCAGGTAACGATTATCAGTAGAATCGTAATGCCAGCCTCATTGTATTTTTCTATACACCGGGCTGAAGTTATAGCAGCCTCAAACTGTGCATTATGAATTCGTTGACAGTAATAATGGGGAACTGTTACTTCTAAAGTTGTTGATAAAATGCCAAATTCAAGAAAGTTACAATAACATTGGCAGAAAAATGTTCAAAGTAACAGATCCATCGATTCTTAATGCTCTCCCGGCAAAAGCTTTTGAAAATTTCCTCATAAAATTACATTTGAAAGAACAATAACTGAATCCAGCTTTTAGTATTTATTAACTATATTACATTATCCTATGTCAAAAAGAGAAAATCTAAGTTGATCTAAGTTTAAAAAATCTAGGTTGATCATATTTTTTATTCTAAATTAATTAATTTATTTAACAAGTGACTTATTCTACTTAAGTTGGAAACAAATTAATTATATATAATTTAAACATGAAATTTTACATTCCTCGATATCTTTTAATACAGAATGCACCCTTTGACTAATATTCCTACGTTAAGAACAAAACATACAAACACTACGTAATGAAATCACCGAATTACCTTTGAATCTATCGTGAAACATTAAAAGTTAATTAAATTTAACCGGTAGAATGTATAGGAATTCTCGCCATTATGCACGAATCTCCTTGGTGTTTGTATGGCGTATTGCGTGAGGCCATCCATTCGCACGCTTTTGTTTGGCTCTGTTCTCATGGGGGGGATAAACCCCTAAAACTACCGTTTTGTCTGCTCTTCAGACTGTTTCAAACAATCTTTACGAGTAGTAAGCTTTTTCAAGCTCTCACCAAATTTCCAAAGAGGTGTCAATGATCCAGGCTCAGGTCCACTTCCATTAGGGGCTTAAAAATTGCATGCATTTGCCGTGACTGTAAAGGGACCACTTTGCAGCATCTCTTAGCGATAGAGGGCAACAATAAATCCATCGGCCGGAAAAAGGACAACCCGCAGTTTCCTGCTATGCACCGATGCCTTTGATACGAGAAAATTTCTTCGACCGCGATCGACGTGGAATGAACGCCAAGATACACAAAAACTTATTTACGATAATGGGGAATCCACAATTTTCCGTCCTCCGGCCGAGCAAGGCCGTTATTCATGAGAGATATGCCCGGCCGCGGTATCTCCGCTCTCTAGTCTTGAATAACGCATTTTGCCACAAGTATAACGCTACGGGATCGGTCATCGCGGAAGCGGAAAAAATATGAAACGGAGGGAAAAACGAGCAATGCCCGGCGATTGCAATTCGATGGGAGATAGCAGAGGCGGTTGTTATGGTGCCTGTGTTCACTGCCGACCGTGAGTTTTTGCTCCAGACCGAGGAAAACGGTTGGGATATAGGTTAAGTTGAGAAGGGAAGAATGCGGGAGTGATATGAGAATGGGGAGCGTTTGCTAAGATGGAGAAAAATGGGGGAAATTGCTGGAGATTCTTAAAAGAAATTATGAAAGGAAGATTTAATCAAGTTACCGCACAAAAATGACTGGCATCACCCGAGAGAGTTAATTTACTAAATTACTACTGCTTTCCGGAGATTTATTTTACAGTAAAAACGAATGGCATGGGGATAAAAATGCAACGAAAATAAACCAACTGCGCACGTTTTGTAACAGCATCGCACCCATATATTTCTCTTGTTTTCGTTATCTCATTACCTGCAGACACCAGCGGGACTTTCAGTGTATTCGACAAGGTATTAAAATACCTAAATAACATGGAAAATTTATAAAAATCACATCGCAAACGTGCCTGTTTCCATACGCATCGCTTTTGGGGATTGATATGAAAATTTTGATTATTAAAACTCACAGATATAAAGTTTTTACGCGATTGGATTACATAATGCTCATGACAGAATGTACTCACGATGGATGTTTAAAACGAAAATAGCTCGACTTTAACTGCATTGCATATGATTTTTCATACATGTTATTTTTTCCGTTAATGCGATATGAAAACTCTTTGAGTTCAAAAGCTCATGTAGTACTTCTTTTTTTGGGATGCTTAACAGCTCAATCATATCTCTACTTTTTAAAGCATAGTCTACCCTCAACGATAAATTTGAAGGATATATTGATACATGTTCACATGATGCGTTCCTAATTTTCGTCCGATGGCATTTCTCGATGGAAATCTTCAGGGGAACGGAATTGTCAAGAATCTTAAAATTCGAGACTGGATAAAAATAATTATATATCTTTTTACTTATGATATGTGATTTGTTGATTACAGATTGCATAATAAAAAATACGACAATTCCATTTATTTACTGAAAATAGGAACATAAAACAGAAATAAAATATTGCCAATACAATGCAGTGATGATAAGCTTAAAAATATGTAACAAAAATTTAGAAATAAAAATTTGTTTTAAATACCCACTCTAAAACATTATATGTCCTGCTATGCCAAAGATTGCTTGTCAGCAGGTACCTCTAATAATAATAATAATGATGATGATGATGATGATGATGTTGATTGAAATAATAATAATAGCAATTATTATTTTTTGGGTCCATTAATAAAAACTTCAGTAAGAAGATGTTAAGTCAAAACCATGGCTACGAATTTTCCCCGATAAAACGATCATAAATTAAAATATAATTTGATATAAATTAGATTACACGACATTATAAAGGACATATTTACACACTCATTCCGGAGAACGGACAAATGCAAATACTTACAGACCTAGTTGCATATATTTTCACTAACGAATTCTGCTCTATAATATGCATCAAGAGGAGATGAATAATAATTTAGGAAAGAGAAAAGAGATGGAAAAAACAAGTAAATCTTCAAAGCGGCTCGCTATTCACTACGCCTCTTCAAGTATCTATATTTTTCTTTCATCACTGTTTCATTTGCTATCACCGCGTTCAATATAATTGCTATCATGACGCAGTACGAGAAAAGGAATCCTAATCATCATAGTAAGAACGATAATAATTATGAGTACGGATTGTGTATGATGTAGCACTGGAGAAAGGAGCGGAGAAGGCGCGGAAGATACAGGGACTGGGAAATTTTAGAAGCAGGGCTGAGAGATGAAGAGACATGGCGATACAATATGTGGGAGTATAGGAAGGAGAGACGGGCGATGGTGAGAGGAATGCTCCATGGTTTCGGAGGAAAGGCAGATGAAGCGGATATGGTCTGATGTAACCGCGCAGGACGTGATGGTCCGGGCATAAAGAGAGAACGATTCACAAAATGGAAGCAGGCCGAATGTGTGCGAGGGAAAAGGAAGGGAAATATTAATGCTCTCCGATGGACGGATGCGTAGGGATAAAGACCCACGTCACAGCCTCCATTCGTCTCGTGCCTTTGATAAAAATTCATCGCCTTTATCCCTAGTAGATAGCTCCGTATATTATTCTCGCATTGCCTATGATAAGTTCGTAGAAAACACGAATCTTTTACTCCGTTTAAAGAGTCCGATCGATACTTTCCGAGAGCTCTAAAATAGCTGAATGCCAAAGGTTTCTTTTATGAATCCCACACGGCTTAGAGCCTTTACTGGTACTCAGGTAGATAGGAGATAAGACAATTAGATCAAAATATACCAACCTAATATTTTCTTACCTTTTGGTACGTATATGGTGATATATCGAAAAAATAGCGACTTAGGGGCTCCCAGATAGCCAAGTGGGCAACGCGTTCGACTTCGGTATAAGCGGTCTTGGTTCGATTCCCGATGGAGGTTCACGTGAGAAATGACCTTAGCTATCGAAACACTTTTGACAAAACTACACATAATAACGGCATAATATATTACAAACGCGTTAATACGTTTTCTTGAATATTAATTTAATTTTAAGGTGCATAATAGGGACAAGTTTTGCATACGCCAATAAAAATATTAAATAAAAAAATAATACTATTATTTTTTATTCTTACGGCGAGGTAAGGCCAAAATTGTCTCCCTTTCATCTAATCTCTGGAGATATTACATGGT
>KZ308203.1:1357290-1397873 GCA_000376725.2 Ladona fulva | reverse complement strand
AATTACAGCATATAAAATATTGCTAATATAAACTAATACATATAACTAAATAACTAAAATAAAAAGGACGGGATAAGGAGATAATTTTACTTACTACTGCTATATCAGACGTCATTCATGAAAAAAGTTTAAGTCCTGCGTTCTCCAGAGTTAGGGTTCTAATACCCAGGTTTGATTATGAAGCAATAAAGTGTTTTTCTTTCAAATTAAGGGTATTGATCAAATTTTCTTCAATTAATTGTATTAATACCGAGAGATTGAATTTTTGTAATATCCATTCTGAATAGCGCCATCAGTATGTTAAAGAAACCATCTCTTGAGCTACACTTAACGCGTATTTTTTATCATTCCCTTATCTTAAAAGCACGATTACAACATGATTTCAACGACCACTGCGTTAGTGGGATTATTGTAGAATGTGCTTGTTTATCAGTACTATTGCCTTTTCAATACATTAAGTAATAATTGAACAAGTATACTTAGCTCTGAGAGTCAATTAGTAAAAGCTCAAACATAATGGTAAATTAATCGCTTCATGCAAACGACTGAACTGTGGAATTAACAGCAAACACTAAAGCTTATGTTTGCTGCTTTGTGCTAGATATTTGAAAATAATGAAGAGAGGAAGTAAGAGCTTTTCCGGGTTTCGCGGTTACTTTAGGTCGCTGTTATTCCCCAAGTTATTACTAACAAATAACCAACGCGTGGAGTCCGATTTAATTATGGCGTATTAAATACCACAGATATGAAGCAAAATTCAATCTGAAATGCATCAACATTTGCTCTTCATGTATCGATTTACCCATAGGGACTAAATGTCTGTCTACATGTAAATAATTTTAAGGCACAATGTAAGAAAGTAAGTGTAATGTAATATGTATTGTAAAGTAGTATGTATGTAAATAAGTGCTTGCAAGTATATGCACAGCTTTTAGTAAATATTATACTATATCATATGTAGTGTATTGTAATATATATACAACTTAACTTGGCACTTCCTGATGAGTTGCTAACAGGCTCGGGAGAGTGGCGAATATTGCAGTAGCATCAAAAATTAAAACTTTAAATATTGATACTACCTGAAACTTTATGTGCTGATTTTACTTGAAATTAATAATTAATTAATAAATGTTAATAAGGAGGGAATCTACACCTACACTCTTCAGGGTTGTGCATAAGTCTTCATTAAGTTTACAAACAGCCATTCAATTGCCTATGGTTAAATTTAGGTGATCTGATAAGTGATTATCTCCAACAAGATTTGTTTACTTTGATACATCCACACATATCATTATAAGTACAGATTCGCACAGTCCCAACATGCTGCCAATGGGAGAGAAAAGCACAAAAACTCACCTGCAGTAAAAACGACATTTTTTAAAACTCGACCAGAAATCTCCGCCAGTCCAAGATTTACAATCAAAAGATACGATTCGGGCAAAAAAGCGTACAACTAGGGACGGAGCACGGCGTGGGTGATACGGGAAAACAACGAGGCACAATCCGTCACGATTACGGCTTATTCGAATTCCCCGGTATCTCCCCGCGATACGCAAAAACCTTTAAGGACTGTAACTCATTCGCATCGCCGGAATGTGCGGCGCGGCAAAATTTAATGACGGCCCTACGCCTGGAACACTCCAGGGAGGGAAGCCTGACACACAGCCCTCAAATTGCGACGCATTTGACGACTCCGCCCCGGGCGAGAAAGTGACTTTTTTCGCCTCATTTGAGCGTTGCCCTCTCCATGTCGGGGTTATACCCTGTATCCACACGCTCATTATTCAACGCAGATCCCTTCGCTAACAAATCCAGTTCCTGAGATAGGAGGGAGTGAAAAATCAATGCGAGGATTTTAAGAAATTATTCGGCTTGATCAATTACTACCGCGTTTCATCATTAGTGATGCAGTAGACTCCCTGTTATGGAGCGGATGTTTCTGGTTGAGAGCTGACCGGGTGTAAGCACGGATGTGGGGGAAATATCGTTGTTAATTAAAATATTTCCGGAACTAATCTTCTAATATTATTATCAATCTCTATTATTAACACCTTTACCTTAAACCTTGTAATCTCTATTAATGCATATATGACCTATTACTTAGTAAGGGTTATACGTAGGAAGAGACGTATTATTGATATATTATTATTATCGTTCTTGTTATTATTATTATTGTATTTTATAATACAAACTTTCCTTACCTCGAACCCTTAAATAAGTCTTCCCTTAACATTATTTAGTTAGATTAGAATTTTTGTTCTTTCATGATTTAGCTATCCTGAAAAAAATGCTGCAATGTATTAACCCCTAACTTGGCTCTAAAGGTAGCCTTACCCATTCTTTGTTGCTATTAGTTCGGTGATCACTTCAGGGTAAAATTAAATCACAAGAAGCATTTGAAATTTTAGAAAAAAAAATAATGGAACGCTCATTCGAAAATAATACACTCATCAGTGCACTCCGACTAGAATTTTTACTAAAGACCACCATATCTCCTAAAAATTAGGGTAAATAAAAAAGAACATTTTCGTGATCTTTTGAATAATAACTTGCTTATAAGTACGACTGAGAAATGAGAAAAAAAAAATATTCACTTCCGCATTTTCAAAGAAGCGACAGCTTCGGCATATCTGAGAGTTGAAAATCCATCAATGTATTCCCTCAGATACCTCTAAGTCCACCGGCGCAGGACTTATTAGTGAAGGAAGGGGGATCCAACGTGAAAAACACCACTAATGCTTTAGCGATTCCCTTTCGTGAATAATGATTCCGGTAGACTCTTGGAGTACACTCTAATGCAACTGCATTTTCGCCACTTTTTTCCTTTTCTCCCCAATAGGAATAAATAATCCTCGACCCGAACGTGACTGATTCCAGCGCCAAAGTTTCCTGCTTTCTCCGCAAAGTTTGCGAGCAAATGGTGATTCCGGCCGTGACAATGACAAATACCGTATGAACTTTAAAAGCCGCAACCGCCCATAAGGAAAAGCGGCCTGCCATACGTCAAGCCGCGGGGGCGACACAGGCTGCGGCCTGGCGACAAAGATATCGTAATTTAGTTCATCGCCGACGATGGGCAGAAATGAACCAGACGCCGGCTACGGGAGCCCCGGTGTTTATCCAGTTCTTTTTATTTATCCAAGAGACCCTATCCATTCGCAGAGAAGTATCCTGTCGGCCGGGAAAATAGACTTGTTCGCATAAAATCTTAGATTGACGGAGATAAATCGTTTGTTATTACTCAGGCTAAACTTTCGACGCGAATGATGTATTGCCACTTCTCATGCTGGAGTGGAATAGGATAGGAATGTAGGCGTTCCGTGTATCATTCATTCAGTTTAGGATTCCAGCAGCATCCTTTTAATTTATCACATGGAATTTGATGGACTTGAAAAGGTACGGATTGTTGCAGGCAATTCTTCATCCCACACGTCATAAATATAACATGCATACAAATTGCCAATACTATATGCAATAGAAATTGTCATTAACTATCGTTCCCTTATATTCGCATACTTTAAAATGATATTTCATAACTCTTAAGAGTATTGTGGCAAAAACTAGCTGTGACAGAATTTGAAAACGAACATACACTACACTACTACTACACACTGTTTGCTTGTGAAAAAAATTTCTTCAGTTATATCATAAATTTACTTCGTATTAATCTTTGTTAGGAGCATAAAATGTTTAGATTAAATCACTGGGTGTAACATCAGTAAATATAACGGGAAGTTACAGCTTGAATTAGTATTTCAGGAGTAGAAACACATTTTTCACGAGATATCCATTATATGTAGAAACAATCATCTACATTCCTGTAAGTAATAGGGCCGTAGCTAGAAATTCCATAAGGTGGGGGTCAACAACACTTTTGCCTTCAAATCGCGCTCTTTCCTAACGTAAATTTCTCTCCACTAATTTCACAGCCTAATGGAAGTCTGACCTCATTGGGGGGCGGGTCATGATCCCAACCCCAACCTCCCATTCTTGCTTCTTCACTGCTAAGTATTTTCAGTCTTACATCTAATAAAAATAGAAGCGATATAGCTAGCAAAAATGCTATGGTAAAATACGAAAATTATGAGATTACTTATAGTAGTAGTATTGTCACAAGTGCTTCGACAGCAGAGGTCATTTCGCAAGTTAAGCCTCTCTGGAAATCGAACCCGGGACTGCTTTCATCGAAGTCGAACTCGTTGCCCATTTGGCTAACAGGTAGCCCATAGAGTTAAATTATTCCATTGCTTAAGTTACATACTCATTTTTAGATCTATACCTATTCATTGGATTAAATCAATGATTTCCGAAATTAAGTATTAAACATACGGGAAAATAAATTCAGATGGAATGGTTTACATGAAGTAAAGTAAAGTACAATTTATAAAATTGGGGAAGGAAAAGAGACTTGCCAAAGAATGGAGTGGGGGTAAGGGTGTAAAATCGGTATAAACGGATGTTTACACTAATCGAGAAAGGAAATTATTAACGTTAATAAAAGTAATAATATTGCGACTTTATTCGGGAAAGATTGAGGCTATCAAGTTACACTTAATATTTAACCCTTCGTCATATGAAGTTTAAAGGAGGTACATCTAAAACGTGTGTAGAGGAAAACTACTTTGTGGCTTTTAAAAACTAATTTAGCACTTAGGAAATCATACAACAACGCAGAAAAACACCCACAAAAATGGGGGTGCAGAAAACCTGCGAAAACCAATGATATTTACCTATGTTTTAAGGAAAATGCAGGTTAAATCACTATGAAAAGCAAACAATATGGTACAGATACATTAATGCATAGATAAAACAAATAGAAATAACTTTTACTTAAAAATTAACTGAAAAAATGTTTTCATACACAAATACTACGGCTCCAAACTGGTCAGTATCAACATAGCAATAAAAGTTCTAAGTACGAAGATAAGGAAAATCAATGAGTTCATTGCTGGGGATCAGCCTTATCAATATCATTAAAGGAGGTGGAATAGAAAAGATTGTTTACGGAGAGTATAAAAATAGATCCAATGGGAAAAAATCCGGCTGAACGCGTTGCATGGAAAGCTAAAACTAGGATACACAAAAGGATGAAGAGTACTGGGTAATTCATGAAAAGATATCTGGTTGTGTATGAAGTCAATGCAGTATGCGGTGAGAGAAATGCATAAAGAGAAATACTGTAAATAAAAGGAGAATAAGGCGCTTTCCCCTAAAGGAAATGTCGTGATTGATAGGTGCGAAGGTAAACAAAATTTCGTTTGAACAAGTGCTAAATTAGGTCAATTTAAACCTCGCCCTGTAAACGACCTTCTGGGTATATTCAGACTCGAGCTCTGAAGAACCCGAAGCATCATTCATCAACTTATCTCCTAAATTTACGTCCCCAAAGGAAATAATCACAATGATATCATATAAATGCGACGTGTCCCTTTGCGGGACCGCACTCCTGGCGAGAAATCAGTTAAGCGCGGAGTGGGGTTGCGAGGGATAAGAGACAAGCGGCTTCGGAGGAGGGGATTTTAAGGGCAATGACTCGGCGGGCGCGCCTGTACCGTGATGGAGAGTTTCCCTTTGAAGGTATTCCCCGACGGGAGAACGATGTGGGGTTTCGTAAAGGGCTAAGGAAAAGAGGTGCGTGGGATATGGAGCCGTGTTTACTCTGAGCGTCACTGTGGAAGGGAGGCCCAGAGGGATTTCCATGGAGGGGATTTCTGAAAGGAGCTCAAAGTTCGGGATGAAATGGTGCGGGCGCCCAGAAATTCTCCGAGATGAAAGAAGAGCTGTTTCAAACTCCGCAAGGGGTTATAAATACGAGTTTGAAAAGCTTTCCGATGTCGGCGGGGGTGGAGCTGACCGGTTAACTGGAATCTAAAACAATGGCGGATCGGGGAGGATTCTGATTAGATTTGCAAGAATCAAAGAATTCGTTGTTATCGATGTTCAAAGAGGATTCTCAATGTGTGATCGCTAATATGCCAGGATATATTGGCTTTGTCAACTAAATGATTCGTTTAGATGGCTTCATATAAATTCCTAATCCAGATTATTGATAAAATTTGGATAGCTTATAGCAGGGTTTAACAAAGTATGTTCCGCGGAACACTGGTGTTCCGCGAAGAGTTTGTAAGTGTTCCGCGGAATCTTACGAAGAATGACAATGGAAGCATACCTATCGATTAAATCAATTCGGCCACAATCTCAATTTTTCACTTAAATGACTAGTGATAATGGGATAGGTATTACGAACGATAAACAGCAATCTCTTCGATTATAAATTATTAACAGTTGCGTCTTCTCTGGTCAATTGAATGGCCTTACGTTAAGCAAAGTCCTCTTGTTTAATAAATGAGACGGCGAACTTCGTATTTTCCACATACTTTTTATTTACGACCGGATTCATCATACAGCCATCGTCAGGAACTACCTGTTTACCACTTCATGGGTTTATATCATCCTGCCAACTCATCGTTTCCGATCGCGGAAAATCATCTGCAATAGGAAGGCCATACTAGAACAGAAAACAGCCATACGTGCATTGCCATTCACGGCACACGACTGCAATTCTTTTTACCTAAATTCCATTCCGTAACTCCCTTAAATCCTTACACCTTTAAGAAGAAACACACACTCTCCAGCAAAGGCGCCGAAGCCCGCATCGC
This sequence comes from Ladona fulva, assembly GCA_000376725.2. Taxonomy (NCBI): domain Eukaryota; kingdom Metazoa; phylum Arthropoda; class Insecta; order Odonata; family Libellulidae; genus Ladona; species Ladona fulva. The sequence continues at coordinate 1,391,214 of KZ308203.1, read as the reverse complement.
AACAATCGCATTCCGCGCCACACACCAATCCTCAGAAAGTCGCTCTCCGTTCTATTCCCGAAACTATAAAAGCATATACCCATTTGATTAACGTCGTTCTCCCACTACCTCACACCCTCCAGCCAGAGTCCACCATACCTACGTCTCCAGAGCGCGGGATTACAGAATAGAAAAAAAATCCAATGGTAAGGAAAGATTGAAGAGCGAAAACGAAACAATTGGAGAGCACTGAACAAAAAAATGAAGAGCGAAAAGCGGAAAAAATGAACGGCGAAAAAATGAGTGAAATGAAGGGCAAAAAGCAGAAAAAATAAACTGCGAAAACAAAAAAAAATGAAGAGCGAAAAACGGAAAAAAATTGAAACGCGAAAATATAATCAGTACTCGCTGCAGGAGGCGAAAAAGTGGGTCGCTCGCGACAGTGGAATACTGAAAAAGTTCGGGGCCTGGTCAAAAGCGAGGGACACGTCTTTAGAGGGGGGCGGGATGCTGAGAAATGGGAGGGGATGGACCGGGATGCTGCGGGAGAAAGGAGGGTTTGGAAAGGAGCGTGGGGTTGGTCGCGGGTGAAAAATTGATGCTCGTAGGAAAGGAACGGTCGCCATAAAGAAACCAGCGTCCGTCCGCTAGTGTGTGCGTGGGTCCATCCCCGACATTCGCTTCGGTCCATTCGAAAAACGTCCCCTCACGCAAAGTTGGAGGGATGGGCGTGTCGCGCAGCGGCCGACGGCAGATAAACACTTTCTGCCTTCTTTTGTTTAAGGAAGAGCCGGCGTTCTGTCACTTTTTTCCTTCTTTGGCTACCAGCGACAGTGATGTACGCCCATGGATCGCGGAGACAAAAGAGCCCATTCCATTCACCCCTTCTCACTTGCTCCTCGGATGCTGGCAGGTCATAAGAAACGGGAGACAAAGGTTTATCTTATCTTATTCTGGCAGCGATGTTCGAAACTCGCGGAATATGAGCTGAGTCTTCTAGCAAAATCAGTCTGAATATGTCCTAGGATATGAAATGGGGATTCAATGTTATTTTACCCTCTTTTTTTACCTTAAACTCAAAGCTACTTTTGGTTTACTACCTTAACGTAAGATTTCTAAAGTCAAGGCGGGAATTTTCGTCCCGGAACTTTCTTGTTGCGATTTTTCTTCTAACTTCAAAAAATAAATCCGCGGATGAATGTACATACAACCACCATGTTCTGATGCATGGATGATAACTTTATACTCATCGTAGACCATATGATAATACTCCTATCATCGGAAATTGATTAGAATCGCAAGCTCACTAAAATGTAACCTATTCATTAGGTCACAGAGATATCAAAGTTAGGTGTAGAGAATGTGAGCAATGTATCTACTACTGGAGAAAAATACGCCCAAGTTGCTTTGTGCTCTGAAGTAAATTAGGAAAACTGTAACGTAGCTTCCGAATCTTAAGTTCTATTTAAATTGAAGTATTCCATTAAATCACAAGGTTTAGATTTTACAGCTGCTTTGTAGGAGGATCTTTGCCAAATTTAAGCAAAGGAAGATGGATGCCTTTGAATTCTATTCCATAAAATCAGAAGAGGTGATTCACAAGATAAGGGTTTGGTTAGACATTTTCATTTGCTCAAACTATTCAAACAAAAATTTTAAAAATTACATTCTCTGAATAATGCTTACAACCAACTATCAAATGATTTATTCTTAATCTCAGCTTCATAACTATGGATATTTCTTGTGGCTTCCAAGTCCAAAAACTCTCACAACATATCTACAGTTGATTAATGATATTAATGGAGGCTGTTCGCAGTGCCCACAAAAGCATTCCCTTAACAGTGGTGAAGAGACGCGGCATGGCAGCTCTGTGGTCAGAATACCTGCCCGGAAAGTGAGAGACCTGGGTTCGTTTCCCAGTCATGTCGTTATTTTTCACACTTGTTATTCGTTAAGGTCTCTCCATTTTTGATGCTACGAAAAGTGTTACTTGTAGAGTTATTGTGCTTTACTTACGTGGACTTGTTCCGCTTATAGTATTCTTAGTAAGGAAAGCAATAGCAAACTACCTAACTCCTTATTTTACCTGGCCGGATCAGCCCCCTCTCCAAAGCTTTTCGATGCTTATGGTTTAGGGATGAGATTTAAACCAGCCTTCAGGCTGAAGACTATACAAACAGTATCAAATGTAAGCGGAAGCATTCTCAAACACAAAGGATGGCTTGCGAAGTCAGTAGCGGAACGAATTTCAGTTACGAGAACATTTAAGGTTATGCGGACGCGACGGGAAACTTCGTGCTATACTTCCTCGTGGGAAACGCTCGATTAAAATATCATTCCGTAATCGTTTATGAGGGTTAATCACTCTCCCATAACAACTCATTTTATCATCATGACTCGCATCCCATTCATTAATCTCGTAACGGGAACATCTTCCAATCGAACACATGGCTCGCTTTTGAGGCCGATACGTCTAGATTACTAACGGGGATAACGAGATCGAGCTAAAATGCACGCAGGTTCTGGTAGATTGGCGAAAATTGCATTAGCCGGGCGTCGCTGCCCGTCGCGGAAGCACAGGCGATTCGAATGCAAATACAATTCGATGAGGCGGAACCGTTCGGACCGCCAACAGAGCTGCATTCATCTATTTGAGCCAAATCGTTCCGATAAGGCTATTACTTCCAATTCCTCAGTCGCCGCGAGCTAGACAATGCCTCAAAGCATTTTAATCGACGGTGATCCGAATAATCTTCCCGCTGCGTCGGAATTAACAGCGGCCATCTTGCTACGGATGGTTACGATTCGATGAGTTTGTTCCTCGTTCCCCTTTCAGCCTGTGGTTTTTGGAAGGAGATTTGAACGGGAATTCCCTCGGAGTATTGTCAAAAATCTAGGTCGCGCGGGATTTAATTTAGTCGCGTCAAACGACGATGGTCCCCGATTATCGGAATTTGGCTCGCTACGTTGATTATGGTACGTCAGGTTGTAATCTTAACGCGTCCCCGATTGATGCAGGTTAGTATCCTATTAGTGACTGGAATGCTTATAATAATGTGTAAGAATTCAGTATACTGAAATTAACGTTAATGAGAATATTGTCTACTAAACTTAACGGGGAGCAAGAAAATCGGTGGGGAGGTTAAAGTGGCTTACCTGTAAACTTAGAGACACTAACTGTCTCTCTGGAATTACATAAGACATCAGTAACACTCAACTCAGTTTTGTCGCGTGTGATATTATTATCTTCTTACTGAATCAATATCGATCCCCTTGGGTCTGAATAATATTGCTAGGGCTTTCTTAGTATTCTATCTGAATTATTATATTTTATCCTCTCATGAGGATTGATAGTTTGAACAATTCTAACTGCTTGCAGCGTAACTGCCTGGGATGGCAGTAAAGTAGATTAGTCCGATTAGAGTTCGAGAGTGGGTTGGAGGTCGATAAAAATGTATAGTTTGAAATCTACCTGTAGTAATTAGGAAAGAATAAGGACACTATGTTACCAGAGGCGAAACAGATTTGAGAGAGAACGTTTCTTTGTGTAACTCCAGGGAAATAATGAGGGTCTCCTAGTTAAAGGATAAGTCGCTTTAACTTACTTATCTTTGATTAATTTCCATTCCCCACATCCTAAAAAACGTCGGCTTCCTGATTCCTCTTTCGTAGTCACAAAGATAATTTTAGTAGACCATAGTGGAACGTAAAACTGCAGTTGAATAAATAAATAACGTCTTCATTTCTAGCAAAATTGAGACTTTAGAGTCCCCTTTTCCATTTAACTCATCATCAATGTAAAAACAGAATACAATAGTAATAAAAGTTAATTTAACTCGAAAATAATTGGAAAGATTTAGTTGAGGATTTAAGGAGCCTAAATGAGGCTTAAAAAAATATCCACTGCAGGAAAACACCCACAAAGAAGGGGTGAAAAACGCACAAACCTACTGAGATTAATGACTAAGAGATTTAAAAACAGATATCCCTATTGCAGCCTGGAAATAAAAACATGGATAAATGACAAACAAATACATAACTACACCTTAATAACTTTTCACTGTCACTATATTTCATTAAAATTTCGCGATTTTCAAAGGGAATAAGTCAATAATATCACGTGTACATAATAATACAATTCTAAAGTTACACTTCGAAGATTACTTAGAAATAAAAAAGTTAACTAATGAAAGACAAACATAATCACCACTTGTTCATTAAAATAAAGAACACATCTCAGGAACCTCGAGAATTTGAGGAATAGAAATAAAAAAAGAGAAGATAGAACGAGGAAAAAATATAGATTATAATAACAGCGATTTAACTAAATGGTATAACTTGTGTATGATGCATAAATATGTAGACAGTAAGTGGTGGTATTAATAATCTATAATTTTATGATTCGAAACTCGCGGAATATGAGCTGAGTCTTCTANGCACCTAGAAAAATTTCCGAGAAGAAACGGAAATGAAAATTGTCTGACGGGACCGGAAATCAAACCCGTGTCTCCCAATTGGCTAGAAGCTCTCCCGAAAGGCATTACTAAATGATTTAGCCAGAGAGCTCAATGGAATGAGCAATCTTCCTGAAAATGGGAGACCCTGGTTCGAGGTAATTCAAAATTCTCATAGAACATTAAATAACTTTACGTGACCTAACTGAGAAAGAATCTATTAAAGATATAGAAATAAATCCATTTAATAAATGAGCCAAAATAAATTATATTGTTAGGTATAAATCGAATTTAATTACTTATATTATTTGAATATAAAACCTACTTTTTCCATTTACAGTTTTTATTCCCTAAGAAAAGACGATGATCGAAAAGGAAATACTTAGGAAAAAAAAACAGTAGTTATTTTAGCCCAATAAGGATCATTTAACACAATAATTCAGTCAATGGAAGGCACTTAGTAAACTATTGTTAAATTATGATATTTCAATCAAATATAGTCTCATTCTACTTCATCCCATGCAGTTACGCTGCAAGTAATTAGAATGGTGCAAAGTATCAGTTCTTCTGAAACGATAAAATTTTATCATTCAGGTTAAATTTCAAGAAAAACCTTTTTGACCTGCTAGTTAGTTTCTGTGAAAGCTCTTCGGAAGATTTAAAAAATCCAATTTCGAAGGCTTTCTTTAAACAAATTCACTATCGAGCATTATCCGTAAATTAAATCAAAAACTACTTATTTCATAGAAAAAAACGGAGATACATTACTTAAACGCATGCACCATAAATCAATCAATTGTGCTAAACTTCGAAATAATTGGAAATATCAGAGAAAACCGCTGATGGCTATAGATAATATCACCCATCACATACACCAAACGTCAGCCTAATGGAAGTCTGACCTCATTGGGGGGCGGGTCATGATCCCAACCCCAACCTCCCATTCTTGCTTCTTCACTGCTAAGTATTTTCAGTCTNAAATCATCTTCGAAAAAATGTTAAACTTATAATTAAATTAAAGCTAAGCCTGAAAAAATAAAGCTGGACGTTATTATCTTTTAACAAACGTTTCCGGCATTTCAATGACTTCCACAGAATTTGAGATAATTTTTCACCAAATGTCACTGAAATGGGTTTTAAATCCGTCTCCTAAATTCCAAAATGACATGGGCGAAGGTCATCGCAGAGTTCAAGAAACTAGCTTTCCCTCTACAAAGCGTTATTCACTCGTTCTCACTATATCATATCACGCCATAATGTGTACTTAGAGCGTACGTCTATGGAATATTGATCGGTGAGCCATACACCAAACGTTTGGTGTATGTGATGGGTGATATTAATTGGAAATATGTTACTTATCTTTATTATAATATTCATTAATTTATTTTTAATTAACTGCCCTCTTATTCTATGCAAATATTGACATTTCTGTTTGACTTAATTCTACAGTGCAAAACTACATTTTACTTCTTAACTAGACGACAGAAAAAAATATCAGTTTATATTTCACGGAAGAGTTAAGAATCCTTTCCCTTTCACCCTAAGCCATCCTTCTACTGACTAATTAGTAGGTCACTAATGGATTCGTCCCAAGGGCGATCCGCTATCTTAATTCACAAATCCATCACCGAGAATAATCGTTCCTCCTCAAAAAAAAAATCAGAGCGAATAATATCCCCATCTTTGATCGATCCTCCCACATAAACATTAAACCGAGTTGGGGCGAAAACGAGATAGATTAAAAAAATCCAATTAGTCCCGGATCTACTCTAGAGTGAGATAAAAAAAAACCCACACCTTTTGCCCAATCCTCCCCCTAAACAAGTCCCAAAACCTCGGCCATCCCTTCGCAGCGATGGGCAAAAAGAGAAAGTAACCGGAGGATGGGACGGAACGAGCCTTAAAAACACGGCATCCTAGGGTTTCTATTCCTAGGGCATTTCTTAATCCCCCGTGGTGATGGGGAGGGAGGTGGGAGAGGGTTTAAGAGCGATTGCAAGGACCTCTGAAGTGAAGATAGAAGGGCGGTTTGGAAAGTGTCACGAGCAGAGTGTCCCCATTAAGACTCCTTTAATCTCAGACCGCCACTGGTTGCAACTCTGTCTTTCCCCATCCCCTTTCTCACACACACATCCCGCGAAACTTTTTCCTTCAATCCGCCCATCAATCGTATCCAGAACTCTTTTCCGCCTCCCATTCAACCCAAGTTATTATTAACATGAATTAAGTGACACATGGATTAATAGCTCAATGGCTACGATATATGTATTTGACTCAATGACACTCCCTGGTGTACCATTGTATTTCATACGTGTTAATATTTTTCTATTGTTTATTTTTATTTGCTTCGAAAGAATCCAATTACGGGGGAATTACAGGAAAAGCGCGAACAGTGGCAATAGAACACACGCAGCAATTCCGGGATCAGAAAAACCGATTTTCCGGGACTCGAACCCGGAACCTTGGGATTGAAGTGGTACCCAAAGGTGATGATGTATTCCTTGGGAAATAATTATTTCTTGTAAATATGTACGCTTTTTTCAAATGACGTTGAATTCTTAGGGTTATTTTTTATAACTTTCCTAGCCGTCAATGCATTCATATTGCTCTCCTAGTATTTTTACCTTACAGAGGGCACTTCAACATAGTTTTTTTTTCCGTAGTATTTAACATATTTCCCGAAAAAAATCATAATAATATTTGTAGCAATGTAAATACTACGGTAGAGAAGTCTAATGATATATGTTCAGGTTAATTTCCTAGCCGGATGTATTGCTATCAGTCCGCCAGTTTAAATAGCAATAAATTGACACAGACTAGATAGCACTACCGCATGATGTGAAATAATATTCGATATATTTATTTATGTATTATGTGAAGTGGAGCATAAGACGCCATCGATCTTGTGTATGAATATTCAAGTAATAATTTACCAGTTTTGATCTATGGAAGCGAAACTGATATGCTGAATGAAGTCTTAATACAGCCACTACGAACAACGAAAAAAGTATAGAGCGATCAAAACATACAACATCGTCATTGATAAAATAAGATCGCTAAAACGGATGTAGGTAGGCATTTTGGGGAGAATAAACTAACTCTACACTGTTTACATCAATAGCACACAATCGGGCACCAAAAGTTGTAAAAAAACTAAGACGAAAACATAAGGACCGATGGAACGGAGTCATCACCAAGTTCATAGGATTAATATGGCAAGGAGAAGCTCATAATAGAAAAATTAGTAAAACGCTAGGGGAAGCCTACATCTGAAATCGGATCGAAAATGGATGAGGTTGATGATATGTGAAGTATAGTGACTTTGAAGTATGATGTGATGAAATTGTGTTGATTTAACGTAATTATGTATTAGAGATTAGACTATAAGCCTAGTAAAAGAGCGCTACCACTTGCTGCTTTGTCAAACAGATAAAGAACTGTAATAAACTGAAGTAATTCAAAATTCTCATAGAACATTAAATAACTTTACGTGACCTAACTGAGAAAGAATTCATTTAACCAAAACATAAACGATTATTCATTGCGTTATCTTTTCTTCATAAAGGTAAATAGAAAAACACTTCTACGCTATACCACAAAAGTTATTTATTACCTGATGATGAACCAACGGGTTGAAACCATGGTCGTGTAATAGAAAACTCTTTGTGGTATAGCGTAGTAGTGTTTTTCTAATTATCCTCATGATGGAAGACTACCACGAAGTCGAGGCAAAGTTACTGGATTCTAGACTTATCTTTTAATTAAACTATATTTATTTAGAATTGATATCGATGCACATTTACGAGTAAGTATGAATCACGTTTGAAATCACAACCTAATCGCCCGCACTGGTCAAACATGCAGGATGGTAAATAACACTGTAGAAATATGAATAGTTTAACAGGAAATTTGCTTTATATTGGCGTATTGACATGACCTTCTAGATGATATTTTACTTTGTTTTGGTACACGTACATAAATGTTTTGATGGGACTTTCTCCCTGTACAACTGTTAGTGAAATGGAAAGGTAACTTTTTGTTTGCTGAGTAAGCATGGCCTATTCGATGAAACAGAAGCTGTAATTACTTTTCATACGACGGAAGATTCCTTTCTATTTACTCCTAGGAGAGGGAAAATGAAGGAAAAGTAAACATTTGATGAAAGCGTAGAATCAGGGTATTGCTAATATTACATTTAAAGTTACTGATTTATAAATCATACAATTGTGAGTTCTTGGTCCGACGCTTGGTAATTTAGTTTGGTTTTATTTTATTATTCAGCTTGGTAATTTGTCTTCCGTGATAAAATTCTATACTCGAGGGCCTTAACGGTAATCTAAGTGTGATGCTTGGATTTTCTACACAGACGGTATTTTTGTGAAAGATGACTTACCTTGTAGTTCCACTAATAATGAAGGAATTAGTCAGTAGATATCCCATTACTCCCTATCATTATTCTTTTCAAATTGGATATTGCTCTCGGATAATTAAGTGGGCAACGCGATCGATTGCAACGAAAGCGGTCCCAGGCTCGATTCCCGGTGGGGGCCTACGTGCGAAATGACCTAGGCTGTCGAAGCACTTTTAACAATACTACTACTACTACTCTTTTCAAATTGGCATGAACGGAATATTCTAATAATAATAATATTATTATTTTTTCGAAGCTGAATTAATTCGTACATATTGCCCCCACAGAGAATTTAACCCGGAATCTCTTTCCCCAAAGATAAACGCTAACCATTAGGCCCTCTCCGAGAGCTTGATTCAAGCAATTAAAAAATAAATGATTAAATATTAATTGCGAAGTCCCTTAGTACTATAACAACTTCAAAATCTAATCTAATTTGAACTATACATATACTGTTTATGATATTGCCCTGTTCACCGAAAAGAATACAACAGATGTCGACTGTTAACATTTGGTTACGTAGCGTTCTGATTTCGCTATCATTTATCAGTTTTATGTGATAGCTTTGAGACTCTGTCGTGATTTTTCTTTACTTGTTGAGAATTGTATAATATTTTTTAATATTTTGTCAAATCTTTTCTGATATTTTACGTAATAATCTGCTATTTACGGGCTAAATTTATTTTTAAATACATTGAAAAACTAGTGTTTTATGACATCGCTCCGCAGATTATATTGGACACAAAACATCATTAACAATCAATAATGCATATTCTTTATGCGAACATAGTAAACTGCCATCATGTATTAATTTTTCACAATACTTTCGAGAATTATTACCATGGAAATGCCCATAAGTTAGAATGATATGATTTGTGATGATGATCTCATGCAACTAAACATGAAAGTTTCTAATAAATTGTATTGCCACATAAATAACGTCGATTAAATCCACTGAAAAAATATTCCTCTCCCGTCTTGAGTTATCCCTAATTCCACACTCTAAATGTTTGCCAATCTTTAATTTCACATAATAATCTTTCCTAGGTAAATCATGTGTATCACACAGAAAACAACAAAAATGTTATAATAATGTTAATAGTTGGCTACGCTTATGCTGCCGCTCCTAAGATACCGCCGCCAGGGTGCGATGCACTCTTGCACCCATAGAACGGCGCGGCTCTGCTCCAAACATAAGAAGAATCAGTTATGGATAATGCGTGGGCTTGAGAATATGCCGTAAATTGCTGGAAGGAGCATTCGCAGATACAGCACACGCCTTTTCACTTTCCATCTCGGGCGTGATATCCTAGGGGTAAAATGTTAAGGACGCCTCCTTTTTACTTCGCGCACACTTTTGAAAACCATTCTACCCTCATCTCCTCCATCTTCTTTTGTTTTCGGTTCGCGATTGTCCTCGACTCTCTCCTTTTTTATAACACGCCTCTTGCACACGAAAAAAGATGCTGGTTGGCTCTTCACTTCGTACCCAAACCTTTTCGCCTCCTTCTGGTGCTCCTGTTTCCTTTGACATTCCCTCATTCTCCCACCTTTGAAAAACCTTCCAATCTTCCTCCTTTCGACCAATCTTTTCTTCTACCGTCTTTTCCTCTCTACTTTGATCTACTTGCGAAACGTGCTTCTTTCTCCTCGTTCCGGCCGTTCACTCTTCATTTCAGTCCCCGTTTTCTTAACCTTTCCTCTGATTAGTCTAGCATTTTATCCTCTACTGTCTTCTTCTCTTGCCTCTCCTAACCGTCACTTTCCCAGAGAATCAAAAGAACGAATCTTTTTAATCCGAGGAAAGACACGCAATCTTTTCTGGAAACCACGCAGGTTGTAGAATACGACGTTACAAAAGTGTAGGGAGTACTCATTTTATGCGTTATTTAGCTCAATAAAAATGGCTAAAGGTAACTTTAGACGTAGGGACATGCACCTAGAAAAATTTCCGAGAAGAAACGGAAATGAAAATTGTCTGACGGGACCGGAAATCAAACCCGTGTCTCCCAATTGGCTAGAAGCTCTCCCGAAAGGCATTACTAAATGATTTAGCCAGAGAGCTCAATGGAATGAGCAATCTTCCTGAAATTGGGAGACCCTGGTTCGAGTCCCGGCCCTTTCACTCTTTTTTATGTTCGTTTCTCCTGGAGTGCGTTATTAGTTGTGGGAGGAGAAGCTCGTACGCCTGGAAAACCAAACTCCGTCCTTCTTTACCGCGATATGGAGGACATTCAAGTTGTATACATATTTAAACCAGTTTTGACTAAATGGAACTGATGAATAGCAAAAGTGTTAATTAAAGTAACATTGCAGAATACTTTAATAGTTAGAATCAGCAACTCTAAGAATGAACTGAACTAAAAACTTCTAATATGCCTGGAATAATTTCTTACTCCGTTCATAGGGGATTCTCTGGCCAACACCCCACCCTGTTGGGCTTACCTTTCTTTCAATTTCTTACCATGCACTTATTTTTCAGATTCTGCAGGACAAATTTACAGAATCACATGACATTAACACGGTGCTGGCAGAAACGGATTTAGATACATACGTTACAAATAAGAAATGATGATTCTTTTATCTCTGCAAAGAGTACCTAAAAAGATAAAGTGAATGCAGTATGCAATATGTTACCATTCTACTCATTTCAATGACGTTATAAACTAACAGGAAAAGCCTCGACTAGGAATCTATTGAGGATGGAAACACCGACTGTAGGCGCAAGCCGTTCCAGAAATTTTTAATCGGTAATTTTCACGACGAAGTACGTGATATAGTGATTCCCGAACTCAGCGAGCGCTATTTTCGAGACCAGACGACAAAGATATTTCGTGAAATTATAGCGAGAACGAATAACTATTACTATACTCAATTGTACAACACGACCTGGATTTCAATGCCAAAACATCTTCCCCTTTGTCGTGTTGTTTATACATTCATGCATGAATTAATAGAACAGTCCCACTCTTTAATAATATAAACTAAAATTATATCCTACTTAAAGCCAAAGAGCCAAACGAGACAAAATAAACGAAGCTAACATTAAACGGCGTCCTGTTTACCGTGAAATCTGTTCTCGTGCCTTCCCAGACTTAAGCATAAACAAAACATGTGAGTTCAAAATAAGGCGTGAAACACACTCAAAATCTGTTGAAGTAGTCAAGGAGAGATCCCATTCATAATACACTTAAATTCTCCCCTTTTGTGAAGCCCGCGCCATTATTAGGATACGAAATATCCTCGGGAATGAATAACACACGCGTAGGTGAAGCAGTTCCGCAGAGCGTTAAAACTTTCACTCGAGCTTGCCAGTCCTTATCCTCGAGCACATTGCCATATTCAGACTATCCCTATTTCCCCTCTCTTTGCTCTAAATTTCTCGCCTTTTCTCCCACGCTACGTATCAATTCACTTTTCCGCCAAAATCCCCTGTGTTCCTCCCGCCCTCTATTCCCTCTATTTTACACTTCCTTTTTCGAGTGCGTAATCCTCAAAGCGCCTCCTAATTCTTTGCTTTTCCGCATTTGCACACACCCTTTTTCTCAGGTCCGCCCTCAGGGGCCTTCCGAACCCTTCCAAGTCTCTTATTTTACTCTATAACACACGTCTTCCAATCTATAATTTTTATCTTACGTGTTTCTCGCACTCCCTTTTCTACCTTTACGCTTCTCTATCTTTTGCTCCATGAAAAGTTCCTCCTATTCTTAGCGCTAGTATTCCTTTCAAGTTAAGGTAATTGTGCAAAGAAAATATGTATTTGCTTGAAGCATAGCCCGCATTTGCTTTTTAACCGGACAGCTCGAATGCCACTTGGCGACTTTTTCTTATGCGGATGTGTACGTTTGTGATTCAAAGGAAAAAATTGTGATCGCAGACGGAATTTAATTTTCTCTTCTCAGCATGTATGAGAAAATGTATCGTTAATCAAATGCGTAGCACTTATATCAGATTTTTGTCATGGAAAAATACAACACGAACGATAATACGAAACGGCTTAAGTTTGGTAATGTAAACCAAAACCTCAGCGCATACACGCGAGAACATTTGTGATTACGTAAAGCAACTACGCTAAAATACTGGTGCCAACGTAGAACTGGGATTAAGAAAACATTACAAAATGTTGCTAAATTTAAAAAGAATTCATATTGAAAATAATTAATTTCCTATAGCATCACAATTAAAATAATATTTGACTTGGGCTGCGTAGGTAGGGTGAGGGAGAGGGAATGCGCAGAGGTGTATAACTCCATTATTTCTCTAACATGAAGAGGGCACTTTACTCACTAAGGTGGTGCAGTCCCTGTTTACCAATATAACCTGTTCCAGTTAAAAAAATCATCTTCGAAAAAATGTTAAACTTATAATTAAATTAAAGCTAAGCCTGAAAAAATAAAGCTGGACGTTATTATCTTTTAACAAACGTTTCCGGCATTTCAATGACTTCCACAGAATTTGAGATAATTTTTCACCAAATGTCACTGAAATGGGTTTTAAATCCGTCTCCTAAATTCCAAAATGACATGGGCGAAGGTCATCGCAGAGTTCAAGAAACTAGCTTTCCCTCTACAAAGCGTTATTCACTCGTTCTCACTATATCATATCACGCCATAATGTGTACTTAGAGCGTACGTCTATGGAATATTGATCGGTGAGCAGTACCGCAACTGAACACACATAGCTTCACAATATCTTTTAAGAGATCTTGAAAAATCTTGGCTACGAAGGTAATCGGATTTCGGTCATTCTCTCCCTGAAATATGGCTCTAGCTCCATTCTAGGACAGCTTCATTTTATCTAGTATTCGCTACTTCTCGGCATTCTCTGCAGGTAGCGAAGGAAATATGAAATGCTCTAACGGTGACACTAAAACCTGTGTTGGATGGAAAGTTAAGAAAAAGTATAACATGATATAAAAACTTTTTCAGACAACACCTTTAAATGGTTTCTTATGAAACCCATTACTTTTCTGCAACTTCGCAACATTATTCACTTCTAAAAACTGAATTGATACCTATTTTATACTTAAAATATCAGTGTTAACGTATCACTGAATTCTCACAGTTAACCTCTATTAATGTAGCCAACGTCTCATTATTTAAATCTCCTGAGCTTTCAAACAGTTTCAACTTCATTCCCTAACTCTCCGGTTTTAAAAACGGAATTTCATTAAAGAAGGGCTCCAGGGTAGAAAAAAGGGTGTTTGCATGTGGTGAAAGCGATCTGGGGTTCGATTCTCGGTGTGAGTCCAGGTATGCGAAAAGGCATAAGCTGTAAAATCTCTTATAACGCTCCTTCGTTAGTCAATTTAGGGAGAGAAAGATTCACGTGATCCCGATTGAAATCAGCAGTTTAGAACCATCTCCAGAGGTGTAGCCAGGATTTGTCCATGGGGAAGTTTAGTACCATGGAGTAAACACTACTGCCAACAATCCAGGGGCAGGAATACTTCCGGCCAAAATCAAATGAAAATATAAACTGATTTATTATAACATGTATACTCTACGAATCTCCTGTGGTGTTTGTATGATATAATTGCGAGATGCCATCCTCTCGCATACTTTGGTTCATTTTTGGCTCTGTCGGGCGGGTCTTGGCGGGGAGGTTTGAACCCCTAAAACCACCTCATTGGTCACGCCGCTAGAGCTATGACTCGTAGTCCTAGTCCTGCACAGATTGAATTAAGCAGAATTACTTTTCCTGGGTTATAGCCACAATCCCATGTCTTTCCTAGCGAATTGAATTCATACTAAAAAAAGAGTGAGACTTTTGGTGATCAAATGATGATATTAATGACATTACTCCGCATATTGCCACACCAGCCGTGGTGGTGGAGTGGTTAGCGTGTTAGCGCTCCAACCCCAAGGTCCTGGATTCGAATCCCGAGTCTACTCGAATCCGACTGACAAGTCCATCAATTCCGGCTAGGGAATGGTCGTGTATATTCGTCCTTTACTATTGTTAATTCATTATTAAAATGGATTTAATTGGGATTAACTTCCTGTTTCCATTATAGAAGTAATTATTATTATATTGAGCGGTGTACACTTCCTGAAATTCATCCCACTCCTTATTCATTTCCCATGGACTTCTCGATATTCCACCACACGTAGACTTCGAAACGCGCCAGCCCCACCCCACTCCCGATGCTCATCCTTTTCATCACGAATCGAACTGCCCTTTGTGACGACTCACCTTATCCCATCAAAAGGAACGACGAAGAATCTTTTTCCGGGAGGATAAAAAATTGGCGGCGCAGTAATGACTCTTTGAAGTTTACCGCGGAAAAAATCGTGGAGTGAAAGGAAGTTTTTCATTCCATTTCCAGAAAAGATGCATTTTCGGCGATCAATATCGATAGAATAGACGGCGGAATAAAGTCGCGGCTAAACATCTCTGTGAAAGGAGCTTTAAGCGGGAGCCCCCTCCCATTTCCGATATTCTTTTGTCTGGCATGTTTTCAACGACCGAAAATTTCCTCGGAAGGGGGCGATGAGTTTATAATGGCGATAAACGTTCTCGGCGTCTCGCGCAGGTGAATGAATGGAAATAACGGCCGTGAATCCGATTTGTTCAAGGCGCGAGCGTGTGGGAGATGAAAGGGAAAATTCGGAAAAATAAATATCTCCGTCGAGAGCTGATTTCCTCGAAGGATATAAACAGCCCTTTTTAGGATGGAAGAGGAGGGGTCCAAAGGCTTGCGCTACGAAAGATGAAAGGGGATAATGGCGAAAATAATGGGGGTTTTGAATTGAAAGGACGTCGTATAATAAGCTCTCGTAGTGTTTATAAATACACCCCGATGTTGAATTAGTTACGTAGCTGAAGTCGGAAAACTTTTCATTGCCGTTTCAGATTTTATCTTTATGTTAAAGGATCTAAGATGAAATTCCAATTTTTTCTCCCTGTGAGACGTTTCTTTATGCTACATATATATTAATGGCCAAGGTTCTGAATTGAAATAACATGAACGACATATTTGAAATGTGATCGCAGAAATATGCGTGGGAAAGCTTATTGGAATATACTCAAAACCCATAGGGGTAGCAAAAGAGACTGTGAAACATTGGATGAACAAAGAATGAATTGGTAAATGGCTTGAGGGCACAACGAGACCTCGTGCTGATATTCAGTGAAGTCATTATGATGCTAACGGAAAATGTAACAATTTTTCATGTTTTATAAGGTGTATAAGCCATAGTATCGCACATAGATCTGTGAAACATTTTATAATGCGTTTTATTTCTGAAAAAGAAGAGAGCAAGTTTGTTCCTGTATTTATTAAAAATATAGTTATCGTACAGCTAATTTAGGACTAAAATTTAAATCGTATAGTGGAAAACTTTCGGCGTTTTGTTAAGATTGTTAAAAAGATAAGTATTGCCACGATTCTCCTAGATAAAAAATGAGCATCTTTAGAAGATGGGAGATAAACTTTTAGGTTACACTTACATAATAAATTCAGAGATATTAGCTTCTTGGAAGATGTAGTAAATATTATGCGTCCACCCAGTAGCATTAGCCTATATTATACTACAAGAAAAATGTGGTAAAATATGAAATGGCTAATCTCTTCAAAGACTCATATTCCGCGCATGATAGGTGAAAGAAATTGGTTAGGGAAATAATGATAGGAATAAAAAGTGTGAAAAATAGAGACATGACCTGGACACGAACCTAGGTCTCCCACTTCATCGTCCCGGTCATGTCGCTATTTTTCACACTTTTTATTCATTGGGATGTAGTCGACTTCATCGTACAAAAGTTAACACCTTTACCTTAATGCAAATAATGATAGGGTGCATACCCCAAGCAGTATGCCTTAATGCGGATTTTAAGTTATTCAAAAGTAGATGCAGATTTGTTTATCAGGAACAACTGAAACTTCCAGGCGAGCTTATTCGCCTACTTTTAGCTCCTATCCTGTTTTTACCCTCTCATGTCTTGACCATTAGGTTAACCTTCGTATATCACAATGCACGCAGCAGCTTTAGAACACACGGATTCGCATGCGTATTCTTTTCGAGTTAGAGCTGCACGTTTTCGGGATATAATGGATACTAAAATCCTCTACATTAGCGGACTTCGAATGAGGGACGCCTTTTTTCTACCGGAATGGGCTTCCGTTGCAACGCACCTGCTCTTCCCGAGGAAGCGCCCATTCACGCCCAACGTTGGCGCGAATTTTTTTCCTCCGATGCATAAATGAGTTGGAGCTTTCCTCCCACTGCCGAGGGTGGAAAACTTTGCGAGACTTTTTTTCATTTCCCAGAGTGCCGTGCGTTTTCTTAATGACGCGAGGCTCTTGTTACGCTTCGGGGTAATTTGAATTAAGCCCGAGGAGCCATTCCCCCTTTTTAAATTCAAACATTTGTGTAGTTATCCTTTGAGGATAGCACCAGAAGCAACGGCTAAATATAATTAGAATAAATTAGCATTTTTTCATCTCGATTGGGAGCGTATTGCGCCGAATATGGTTTAGCGTAATGTAGAAAATTTAGTCAAAATAATTTCGAGTAAAATGGACATGAGATAAAAGTTAAAATTACAGAGAAAGAAGATTCTGGAACGCAAGCCTATTTCCAATGGTCGTCTGTCCGTAAAGTAAAAAGCCCAAGGCCGGTTGGGACCTCATCCCTCTACTATCAGCTAAGAAGAGCTAGGCGAGGGAAATGAAGCTTGGTAGGCAAGAAGAGGAGTGAGGTAGTTTGCCTATGCTGTTCTCTCTGTGCAAAGATGCTATGATCAGAAGAAGTCAACGTTAATGCAGCCAAATGACTGCACGAGTAACACTTTTCGTAACAATTCATAAGAAGAATCCTTGATTAATGCTAATATTAAGCATGACTCATACCCTAGTACCTTTTATTACGTCACAGCCATGAACAATACTGAGAAAAAAGTATGTGGGAGACACATTTTTTATCTCGTACCAAAAGACAAACGATAAATACTTCCTTCATCAAGATATGGTAGCAGGACGTCAATGTTCGTAAGGAAGGCTTTTATTATAAATGCGTCATCGGTATGGGTTATTTATCCAAGACTTGTTTTTTTGCAGCTTTTCATCCTTTCCTCCTCCAGCGAATAGCTTCATTAAATTTCGTGATTTCTAATCTAAGTATTAATAACCAGCCACTCATAATTCAGTAAAGGTATTCTTCTCCGTGATTACTCATCTCCACAACTACTTCCAATAATGTCTTCTACATACTAAAATCGTCTTTATAATTATCATACAATTTTTAAATGACAATTGAGAATTTGACATCAGAGGCCTTGTGATAAAGTATGAAATTCAGGAATCATTCATTTGTTTAAGAAGTCATCCTTAAGCTTCAAATCCGAAATATTTCTCAGCAATTGTTTCATGTTCTGAGAATTACAATGCACGTAATGGTGCTTTGGTATTGCATTTTCCTAAGAAATAATCTCAATCCTTGTTGGCTAATATGATGAGTATTTTCAAAATGGAAGTTACTTTACGTTACGTTGCCCTCTTTTAATTTCCATCTTTATCAGAATGCTTTTTCTAGACCTTTCTCCTTTCAGTAAATAAACTTTAAAGCGTTATTAAGGTATGTTTGCAAATAACACCGAGAGTATAAAAGATGGATTAGTTTTATTACGGATTTTGTTCATAAAATAGGATATAAATAAATATAAGGATAGGGTTAGGGTAAAGGTGTTAAATATTGTACGATGAAGTCGTGCGGCTGAATCCCAAGGAATAACACGGCATGGTAGTTCAGTGGTTAGAATACCTGCCCGGAAAATGGGAGACCTGGGTTCGAGTCCCAGTCATGTCGTTATTTTTCACGCTTGTTATTCCTTAATATAAAGATAAATATTATGATCATAAAATAGGATATAAATATATCTCAAATATAAATAGGATATAAAGATAAAGTCCAATAAGATAAATTAGTCTATTACTCAGTGTTACTCATTCTTCAATAGAGATAATTACAGCTGTAAGTAGGATTAAGAAAATGGTCATCGAAATAGGCATTTTCTTCTGGAGAATAACAAAGGAAAAAGAAAATGATTCCATCTTTCAGTATTTCACAGCAGGAATCACCTAAGATAATAGCCAAATAGATTATGTTTTAACGTATGGTGAGTTAATTTAGACTAAATGGTCCTGTAAGCGCATAAAAAGAGACGACATCCAACTATTCCCTTCCAACCGTTCCATTTCCTACAACATTCCCTAGCAGAAAACCTATCATGCAGGGATACCATTTTTTGCCGCTTCGCGGGAGGCAGTTAGCGAGATAAATGAAGGGATTGGAGCGAGGAGAGGATGCGAAAGAGACAGAGAGGGAGATGATATTTCGCCCTTGAAACCACCTAACATCGGAATAATAAGCAATGTAAATTACCATAACCCGATGCGCTGTTTTTCGGTCCCGACTACTGGGGGCGCCACACCAATTCCACTCCCTTTTCGAAGCGAGTGCTTCTGTCGTTTTGGTACGACTTCCCCTACTCGCGCCCCTTTCTTTGCATATCCTCTGCGTCTCATCACTTGTCGAGGAAACCGTCTGGAAGTTTAAAAGCATTGACAGAAGAGAACGCTACTGTTTGAAAGGAGCCTGAAAGGATGAAGCGAGGTACTCGAGAAGTTAAATGCCTTCCAAGACGGTTTTCAGTCTCTGACTAGTGAATTCTTTTCGCAAAAGATATGGCTCGCGTTTAATTAATCCATCTGCATATGAAAAATGTTCCCCGGAAACAGGAGAATCGCATGTGGACGGAAAAGTTAAAGCTGTCTCTTCCTACAGAAAGATTAATTGCCGAGTGAAAACGCCTGAAAGGTTTTGCGCGAATTCAAATTCTCGTAAACCACGCTCGGTATTCGTAAATAATTCATCGTGAATACTGCTGTAATTTACTTCATTGAGCATGTTTGATTTTTTTCATGGGTTTGTACGATAACGTTGTGATAGCTTTCTTTTAGAGTTACGAATATCATTTCATCTAAGAATGAATATAAATCCGTAATATATTCAGATTTTACAGTGTACTATGAAGGGAATACAAAAGATTGAAAACGTTAAGGTAATGGAATTGCTAATCTTAGCCACATCTAAAATCCTTGGCACTTTTTTCGGATTCTCACTTAAACCTTGCGTTATTGCTTTTTAACAGGATTTGGCTAACTGAACGAATCCTTTCGAGTATCCGCTGTGAAATACCGAAACCAGTCCAATTACAACCCCTAATTTCATATCTTCANTTAATTACATTTTGATTTGTTTAAATTCCATTCTTCGTCATGCTACACAAGGATATGCCGATTCAATGGAATTAAACTTACAAAAGAATCAGAATTTCCGCTGTGAAATACCGAAACCAGTCCAATTACAACCCCTAATTTCATATCTTCATCGAATTCTCATCCAAGAATATTAGGCAAGATAAGCAAGAGTGTAGAAACGAGAAATAATATCGAGAGAACTCGAGCTCCATCAACAGGAAAAAGAAGAGGAACTGAGATGGCTGAGAATGTATTGATGCACAATGAACGTTTTGGCCAAAGGAAAGGATGTTAATCATTGAAAATCAGGAACTCGTGTAACGAATAAAAGAGCGAAAGTAATGATTACTTTTCATAAAGATTGGGTTCACGTAAATGCCCAACGTACTTTTTCAGACTTTCATTAAAGGCTTTCGGTATTCATTCTGAGCGCAGTTTGAATAACTAAATGCATCATTTTAAGCCACTGCGGTAAAATACCGAAACATTTTCAATTATTCTTCCTGACTTCAGATCCTCAGCGACACTCACTCTTCGACTAAAGATACGTATGTTCCGATAAATGACGAACAAAAGGAATATCGCGTAATAAATCCCGAAAATAAAGCAGAGTCGTATCTCAACGAAACACACTGCTTACAAAGGAATCAATTAGTCTTTATTTAGGGCGAGAATGAGACTAAAAAGTCTTAAGTTATATCTTACCCTTTGCTATTTAAAAGTGGATTGAGGTTGAGAAAAGAACAGCAATAAAACAGAGAAAAAGAAGAAAGAGTGAATTAGAAAAACCTAAGTCACGTACTTAAAAAAAAAGCCCACTGCAGGAAAACGCCCACAAGAAGGGGGAGGAGTGAAAATTTACAGAGATAGTGATAGCTAAATTTTAAATTAAAAATTCAAAGGAAATCATTTTCTGTAATCTGAAAAGAAAAAGTTAACAATAAAAGGAAAAAAGCACACCCATGAACAATACTGAGAAAAAAGTATGTGGGAGACATTTTTTATCTCGTACCAAAAGACAAACGATAAATACTTCCTTCATCAAGATATGGTAGNGCCACATCTAAAATCCTTGGCACTTTTTTCGGATTCTCACTTAAACCTTGCGTTATTGCTTTTTAACAGGATTTGACTAACTGAACGAATCCTTTCGAGTATCCGCTGTGAAATACCGAAACCAGTCCAATTACAACCCCTAATTTCATATCTTCAGCGAATTTTCGTCAAAGAATATTAGGCAAGAGAAGCAAGAGTGTAGAAACGAGAAATAATATCGAGAGAACTCGAGCTCCATCAACAGGAAAAAGAAGAGGAACTGAGATGGCTGAGAATTTATTGATGCACAATGACCGTTTTGGCCAAAGGAAAGAATGTTAATCATTGAATATCAGAAACTCGTGTAACGAATAAAAGAGCGAAAGTAATGATTGCTTTTCATAAAGATTGGGCTCACGTAAATGCCCAACGTACTTTTTCAGACTTTCAGTAAAGGACAAAATCGACGGATTGGCTAGTAACTTTGTAGTAATCCATGGCGAAAGAAACAACAAGAGGAACAACTTTTCACAAGGAAACTAATTCCTATTTTATTTAACTTATGCAAATACCCCAGGAGACAAAATACACGACATGTTTCGATGCATAAGCATCATTATCAAGTCATTATGAAGACTTGATAATGATGCTTATGCATATTTGCATAAGTTAAATAAAATAGGAATTAGTTTCCTTGTGAAAAGTTGTTCCTGTTGTTGTTTCTTTTTCATTAAAGGCTTGCGGTATTGCTTCTGAGCGCAGTAAATACCGAAACCTTTTCAATTATTCTTCCTGACTTCATACCCTTGCGCGACACTCACTCTTCGACTAAAGATACATATGTCCCGATAAATGACGAACGAAAGGAATATCGCGCAATAAATCCCGCAAATAAAGCAGAGTCGTATCTCAACGAAACACAATGATTGCAAAGGAATGAATTACGTCTTTATTTAAGGCGAGAATGAGACTAAAAAGTCTTAAGTTACATCTTACCCTTTGCTATTTAAATGTGGATTGAGGTTGAGAAAAGAATAACAATAAAACAGAGAAAAGGAAGAAACAGAGTGAATTAAAAAAACCTTAGTCACGTACTTAAAAAAAAAGCCCACTGCAGGAAAACGCCCACAAGAAGGGGGGGGGGGGTGAATATCTACAGATAGTGATAGCTAAATTTTAAATTAAAAATTCAAAGGAAATCATTTTCTGTAATCTGAAAATAAAAAGTTAACAATAAAAGGAAAAAAGCGTACAATTGCGGGACATTCGACGCCAGAAAGGCAACCATAGCTTAAGAATCAAGGAACGCGAGCGGAAGATAGATGTAACGAAATACTCATTCGTTATCCGGAGATTTAGAGAATGGAACGCTTTACCAGGAGAAGTTCTCCTTCCAATGCCGAAAAATGTTAAAGTTTTAAAAAAAGCTTAAATCTAGTTGTACGCATTAGTATTCCATTATTTCAAAGTCCCAATGCACTAACTTGCAATGTTATAATGTGCAGAATTAGCCATAATTGAAATCTGGCCACGTGACCAGAAGGCCAAATTGCACCGTGAATTCAAGTGAATAAATAAATAAAAAATACTGAGCATTGAAAAATTAAACAGGAACGATAAAAACAAAGAAAAGCCGCTTACATCGGACTCTAATCATCCCCTTACGTCAAACTTAAAGTATTTAAGGGTGTTACGCAGCATTCATAAATAAGCGTTTCCAAAACAGTCGTCTCTCGCGATAAACTTCTCGACGGCGAAGAAACTTCAAGAATGGCCGAGACAGTCGAACATCGCGGGAACAAAAAGCGACGATGCTCACCTACCCCGTCCTCTTAATTTAAACTCTTCCATCCACAGACATACGTGTGGGGAGACTTCATGGTTCTCGCAGCCCAGCCAGACTCGACTTCAACCCTTCCCGAGGCTTTCCAACCCCTTCATAAAACGTCCCTTGTATACGCTGCTATGCGCTTTTTTATCAAAGATGGCATCCCTTGTGGCTCTTTGGAGCGAAGGCGGATGGGCGCAGAGTGGTGCCCATTAACTGCAGGTCCCCGCGAATTAAGACGGGGTAGTTCCCCGAGTGACTGGGGAAGGTTGCAAAAAAAGGATGGGTGTATAGAAACGTCGTTAATGGACTAACCTCAGCCGCTCATTATGATCTATTTAGACCTTCCGCCGCGTGCATGACGCTCGTTGAAATTTCGCCGTAATTGATGCGTTCTTTGACGGAGCTTCGCTAGCGAAGAGTGGCGCGGAATGTTTGTTATCTCGGAACATTTACCGGCGCAAGATGCCGGATGTGCGGCGCACGTGTTAATTGACTGTTATTCGCCGTGACGCGAGCGGAATTAATTCCTTCCCGCGGGATTTTAAAAGGGGATTTTTTTTATTTGCGTCAACCTGGGAAGTAGCTCCGGCGTAGAATTCATTTACAAACTTTAAAAGCTTGCTTGGTCTGGCGCGGTTGTATGCAACGTCGTGAGAAGTTCTTCCACCTCACGAATCGGTACCGTTCGCTTTACTTCCGATAGCAACCCTCTCCCTTTATATTGAAATAAAACCTCCGTATTTTTTTCATCGGGAATTTGCAAATGAAAGCACTGGACAGTATAAATATTGAATTAAATCATTAGGCCGCATTGTATTCTGCCCTGGTATTATATTCCTCGGAATAGCTCAACACTGGAGTAGTGCGTGTGGAAAATACATGCAATAGCCGAGTAGACCTAAGTTGAACCCTGTTAATTTTGTATCACTCGACTTTGTGAACGATATATGTCCCTATACTTCGAGCCGCGGCGTCCTATGGGTGCAAGGGGTGCATCGCACCCGGGCGGCGGCATCCAAAGGGCAGCAGGAGGAGCTTAGCCAGCCATATTATTACTACAACATCATTTGTTGTTTTCTGTGTGATACACAGGACTTATCTAGCAAAGATTATGAAGTGAAATTACATATTTAAAAACATTAAGAAGAAAAAAATTACGGATAACTCGAGACAAGAAAGGAATATTCATGTAGTGGATTTAATCGAAGAGTTGGTATAATTAAAAGATTTTCCAGTATCAAGAATAAATCCTCTTCAAGTTTTGGAATATATCTTTATTAAAGATTTGATCGGAGTTTTTTTTTCTAATTTGCAAATAGCTTAGCACGTTCTATTGACCCTTCCGGTGACTGTTGCTGCTAGGAAGCAATCATTTGAAAATCAACTGCTCAAACTTCTATTGGAGAATTCCAATTCATATAGGTATGTGTAAATTGTATATCTTCCATAGTGAAACTTGTGTGTGAAACACAATTTTCATTTTTTCGAGTTTTCCCTTATTTGAGATGCTATCCGGAAGCTTGTAAAAATCACATTTAGGTAGCCAGTTAGTGTTCAATGAGGTAGGCAAAAGAATAGACGTGGAAATTGTAATTAATTACATTTTGATTTGTTTAAATTCCATTCTTCGTCATGCTACACAAGGATATGCCGATTCAATGGAATTAAACTTACAAAAGAATCAGAATTTAGGACCCGCGGAATAGTATTTGTCGAAAAACGGGAAGGAATTAAAAATGGAGTGACGGAAATTAATTTTATTTCCTTCCTCGAAAAATACCACGAAAATTAAAATTAAAAGCGAAAATAAAATTCGTGGAGACCTCACCTTTAAAAGAAAAATGGTAATAACTTTCAACATTGTACACCATCGAAATCGTTCTAATACGCGTAACATCACTAAGCAAAACGTACCATAGCAGTTGCATTAGCGCCTGAATATATTATTCGAGAATTGGGTCAAGCTCAGATGCATGAATTATAACGGGAAACGTCCCGAATGTATTTCCTGTTTTGGCGTGTCACTGTACCAAACAGATATTACCATACCCTTTCCGTTCCAGCTTGTCAGCTCCGGAATCCATTCGTTACTCATAGAAAATTAAAATGATGGAACAACCCAAATTGACTTATTGCTCCGTGACAGGCAGTTTAACGATAACTGATTGAAAGCGCCATAAACTTTTCGCTAATCATCCCTTCCTTCAATTTAGGGCGAGTTTTTTGCGCGCCGCGTTCCCCCAACTCCTCTCTTCTCGGCACTTCCCGGCGATGTCCAACATGTAGAGAAGCTTTTAACCACCAGCGCGACACGGTTGGAAAACTTTATGGACTTTTCGTCCAAGAAAAAATTACCAACGAGAGGGAAGAGTGTAAAATATGAGAAATAATATCCGGCTGAGAGAACTCGAGTTCCATCAACAGGATAAAAGAGGGGGAACTGAAATGAATGAGAATGTATTGAACCAGAATTGAACATATTTTTTAACTAAAGAAAAGAATGCCTGTTATTTAAAATCAGAAAATCGTGCAAATAATTACGGATCGAAAGTCATGTTTGTTTTTCACAAAGATCAGGCTCCAGTAAATGAATAATTCTCGTCTGTTACTTTCAGGAATAACGCAATTCTTTCGCAACTTAACCTAGACCTGCCCCAGCGGAGGAATCTTTAGCATACTAGCATACGAACCGCAAGGTCCTTATCCCCGCAAGGGGATAGATGTGTGTGTTTATAAGTAATAGTATTTATTAAAATGGTTATAGTAGGGATACTTTTCCTTTGCTAATTCAGAAGTTGCGATTATTACAGGAACAAATGGTAGATTACTTTCGCTCCATTATACGCAGTTAGTATGAATGCAGAATACGAAGATCTAGAAGATGAACATGATTCCCGAGGAGAAGAATCTAATGACCTAAATCCACAATTTGCTCTGGTTCCACAAATATTTGATGTCCTTTACGCAAATAAGTGCTACTCTATTCGTTATCAAAATACGAAAGCAACCTATTCCGGTATAAATAGTATGATATAATAAGACTTTAAAAAGAATATTCATGAACACAAGGATATTAGTACCTGTTCTCATAAATATTATATTTAAATCTGCAGTATCCACGGGAAATAGCGCAAACTAATAGTTTTCCTAAACAAAAAATAGATACCGTAATCATATTACGGCATAGTAGGCATATCTGTTTAATTTAGAATTATAAAATATATCTGATATTCAACCAAATGTTCATACTATGTACAAATTTAAGAACCTTCCATTATACTCACTGTTCAAAGATATACTTGGAAGCTGTCTATTAAGTTTTTGGCACTTTCTAAACACATTTTCAAGTATTATATATTTCGTTCTGTATTAATGTTTTCTGACACCCAGGCAACTAATATTTTAAGTCATAATTTGTTATGCATATTTGAATACCCATTATGATATCATTAATTCTCCTTGTTGCAATCTATCTCCTTTTTCCTTCCTTTAACTTCCACAGATTTTCATGTCCCCTTATACTTCTTGGTGTTCCGCTACCGTGAAAATATTTTTCCTTTATAAAATAATTCAAATTCTTTGCTCCACCAAGACTTTCCTTATCTCTTTACTTCCTTAATTTTTGCTTCCATAATGGCAGTGCCTGGTTTTGAAACCTTTATCATTCTTGGCTTTGTACATAATTTCGACAATGGTAAAAATCGAAGATGGAGCATTCTAGTCCCAGTAAGGCCGTTTGTATTTTATCATACCATTCAGAGACTTCTTACAATCTGCTGCCAACATGAGAACCAATCTCACAATACCGCTCCGTAATTACCCAAACCTTTTCAAAAGAGGGCGCGAAGAGCTCCGATCGAGAGGGAGGTGGGAAGATGAAGGTAAAAAAAGATGCGGAGGAGAACTCCGTACCTTAAAACGGAGCCTTTAATAATTGATTGCATCCAAGGGCCATGAATTACCGTCACAGACCATACAATGGCCCCTTGCACTGCCGCTTACTCTGCACCTCCCAACATCTCCCAACCCTTCCTCTCACCTATCCTCTGTCCCTGTCCCCTCCAATAATGAATGAGCCCACGCCTTTAATAAGGACTCCGGACAAGGGCGTCATTAAAGCCTTCTAAAACATCCACTTACTCATGGATCGGAGGACTCCAATGTTCGGCGGATGGTACGGTGGGGAGATGGGAAATTTCGGGGGAATTATTACGGACGGAACGGGTATTACAGACAGCCAATCAGTGGAGCGCTGATGTGTGATCTTTCCGTTTTGGACCCTATATCGATTAAGAGATAATGAGAGTAGAAACAAATGACTTTCATACACTAATTTTATAAGCAATTCTCAGAATACTCATCCGTCTGGGTACGAATATGACAAGAAAGACTTAACAAAGATTATGTTCTTCCTTTTGCCAGATACAATCTTAAGTAGTTAAAGATTCATCAACAATTATTTTTGAGTATGTAGTAGTGCTAAATTTTGGTGCATAACGAGTGGCACATATTTAGGGACTCTTATTCTATTAAAATGTCAATAATAATCAAAATTAATGACAGTAATCGAAAGAAAATAAATTGTAGCAAAACTTAAGCATTCATAAAATAATAATAGTTAAATAGGAAATATCAGTAATGATATCAAACAGTATTATTATAAAATTAGAATAATATGAATATATTTAATGATGAAACGAACAAATTCAAACTTTACAGCAAACGTGTCCCGTTTCTGAGTGAGTTTACGACATCATCACAACGGACAGGAAATATATTATTCATGAAATTCCACCAATTATCGCTTGACACGATTCATTTTATTAGAATAATATTATTGCTTTAATTTTATAACAATAATTTGATTAACTTTTCAATATCATAATACTTCGCCGAAGATTACAAACACTAAGCATCGGCGTAATCAAGCTTTGAGGAAATTTCTATTAGTACGAGGCAATAAAAATGTTCCTCGATTTTAAAAACCACATCTACATCTACATAAATATCCTCAAGCCGCCTTACGGCGTGTGGCTGGGGGTGAAAACACCGGGCGTTCGGACTATTTTTTTAGCCTGTTATTATCATGTACAGTTCGCGGAAAGAATGAATTCTTAAAACGACTCGTCCTTGCATCTATTTCTCTTATTTTTCCCTCATTGTCGGATCGTCCAAGGTAGCAGGGGGGTCTCATAATATCTACTATATCTTCAGCAAATGTACTTACCCTAAATTTATCGAGCAATCGCAATCTAGCTTCTAGTCTCATATCTTTTAAGGGTTCCCAACCTGCATCTGACAGCATTTTGGTAACGCTTGCTTTTTTATCGTAGCACTTCTTAACAAAGATGAGGTAGAAGCAACGGACTTTTTTTTTAAGCAGTGCATGATGAAAACTAGAATCCGGAATCAGTCTGCATGCTTCTATTGTCATCATTATCTTACTTTACGGATTCTGGCTTGTTCCCTGTTCCGGCTTCACCATTGTAATCTCCCTCTCCCAATATTTCTTTTCCCTAAGGGCTGGTACTCCAAAACCTTTCCGGGAATAGACGCTTCTATTTTACGAAATTATTTTCCTGAATAAGGAATTTAGTGGAGGAGATGCTAAAAGCTCAAATTAGCGCGACGATAACATACTAGGTGTTACATTGAAAACACAATTAAAGTTTGAAGTTCACAAGATCCGGGGTAGTTATCCTCTTAGTTTTTTTATGGGACGTGGATATGTTATTTGACATAGTTGTTTCATTCAGCGACCGTTTATTAAAGTTAAAAGTTAATAAGGTAATCATATCTAAGCTAATGATCCCCCATCTGAGATCAAGCCAAATCTATGTAAAAACTTCAGGATTTATTGCAAAAACACATAGTATATTCTTCCCGAGACCGAAAGATTTTTCTTATCCGAGACTTTTGTTTCCCGAGACCGAAAGATGTTTGTTGCCGAAAGATTAGTGTCATTTCGTTAAAATGGTACAAACCTTTTTAGACTGCACACTTGAGACTTCTTGAGTTCTAATCGTCCGTTTGTATTCGCTTGATGAAAGGGGCAATCATTACAACGTATGGAGAAAGCAAAATCACTTCCATCATTCGTGTGTTTCCATCACATCACGATCTCTCCGGCTTACTTCATGCGGAAAGATAATAACGCGAAACCCGCACTCCGAAAACTCCCACTCCGAGCAAGCGGAAGCTGCGCCGAAACTTTTGATCTCTTAAAACATAAGAGGAGATGAGTAGCTGTAGACTCGGGAAGTAGAGATCGCAAAATCAGACAAAAAAGGCCCTCCTCCTATTCTAGCGAGGAAAAAAACCCGCTATTGACAATCGCTGAGGCCTGAACGTAAAGCCCCCCCGGTTCCTTTATTTCGAGGACGTGACAAGCTGCATTGGGTGGAATTGGCATCGTCAGTTGATGTCCTATTCAATGAAAGACTCGCATCGATCCGTCCAGGCTAATTAATTTAGTCTGGCGGATTCTGAATAGGCGGCTTCTTTTATATCCTCCGGGGATAAAAAAAATATAAAGGAGAGAACTTGAATGGAGAATCCGAATCGATACCGGGCCCTCTTTTTCGCTTTTTGACTTGATGGTCAAAGGTGAGACGTACCCGGAAGATGAAGCTCCGGTGGGATCGGAAGGCGGGAGCAGTGAGGGGCGTCTGTAATTGGGATTTACTCCGATTTTTTCCCGCGGAGTGGAGAAAAGAAATTAAAACGAGCATTAATGGTCGGGCCGTTAGATTTTCGCTTTGATTCGGACCGAGGATTCCATCGTAAAAAGAGAGAAAAGGTTTAATTACGGGATTCGTTGCCTAATCAAAATAATCCGAGAGCGGCGTAAAGGATTAATATATATACCTCCTATTGGCTGTAAGCCGAGTGACTTCAAACGGAAAAAGATTTTATTTTATATCCCTTCCGGCGCGCAAAAGGGGTGGGAATGTTTTAGTGTGGGGAGATGAAACTCGGCGATAAAAGAGTCGCTCAGGAGTCAATAAGTTTGGAGTTGTAATTTCTGAGATGATGGTGCGAGAGAAACGCTGAGGTCGAATTTGTCCGTGCTTTAGAGGTTGTGCAATCAAAAGCGAGACACGGTGGATAAAAATAATGAACCCAAGTCAAGTAAAGATTTGATTAGTATAAAACTGCCATAAATGTCATTAGAAACGTGTAAAAGTTCCTTGCATACTACAAGCTTAATATAGGATGGATTAGGTGAGCCATCAATACATCTGCCATACGCTAGTGGCGGCTAGCGGTGACCTACAATTCAAAACCTATCCCTTGGCTTTCAAGACAACACTTAACTGGGAAATAACATAAGGTTTAAAGCCTTTACTGGTACTCAGGATAGATATAAGGTAAGACAGCTAGTTCAAAATATACTCACCTAATATTTTCTCTGCTTTAATAGGTATGCGAGGGAATGTAGAGCAAATAGCGACATAGAGGCTCCGAGATAGCCCAGTGGACAACGCATTCTACTGCGGTGAAAGCGGGCCCGGGTTCGATTCCCGGTGGGGGTCTACGTTCGAAATGACCTTAGTTGTTGAAGGGGAAGGGTTGTCCTTTATATAGGCTAAATTAGGTAAGGTATTAATACACCCCATTCCATATGCAACTGGATCTGAGATCTTTTCATGGAGCAGAATAAAGTACAAAAAGTACTAAGAAAATACGAAAACGAAAAAAAATAGAAAAGTTGCTCAGAAGCAACATCAATATAAAATACATAGTGAGGAAAAAAACATGAGTATGATATACAAAACGAAACTTTTTTCAATTATCGGTTAAAAGATTATTAAATAATGTTTCTTTAAGTACTCGCACCGAGCTGGAATGTTTGATACCGTCAGGTAGGGAGTTCCAGAATTGAGAACTAGCAATCTAGAAGGAATTAAAAAAATATATTTGATCGCGGTACAGGGTATATTAGCTGATAGTGCCCACTACGAGTTGTTCTGGTAGGTGACCACGGGATAATGGGATATTCGTGGTTTTATTACGGACCAATATAGACTTTTAGAGACCATTAATTCATTGCGTAAGCCTAAAAACTGACAATCTAGGGTTCTCCGCTCTTTGACGTAAACCTACGGGTAACGTAACCTTGTGGGTGGTAGCTTCTTTTTTTTTTAATGGAGCTTAGACATCAAAGGTCATTTCGCACCCGAGCCCCCAACGGGAATCGAACCAGGAACCACTTTAACAAAAAGGGAATGCGCTACACAGATATACTCGGAGGCCCGTTACGTAACATTTCGTACAAGTAATCAATCAGCGTCAATTTACCATGTAGAAAGCATTTATATTGTAGCACGCGATGACGTAAAATCCGCCACGCGTATTGACCCAAATACCCATAAACTTGGCAAAAAGCCCCGCCATCTATTTACCCCTTCCACGCCGCAAAGCCCGAATTTCAATTCCGAGTACGAGTCTCCTTTATCTAAAACTCAAATTATTCCCAAAACTCTCGCGATATCCGATTAAAACGTATCAAAAGCGGACAAAATTTAAGCTGCGAGACCGGGGAGACAAAAGTGCCATCCGGCCGTGCCCGTGGGTATTTTTACCCCCGTAAACACGTATCCTCCGAAACCTGCACCACCTTTCGGTAGCCCTCCATTGGTCCAGCTCGGGATGGACGGAGATGAGACGAGCGCGAGGAGAAAAAGTCGGGGATTACGTAGCGCCAGACTAATAACTGGGAGAGGTGAATTAACATAGCTGGAAAGGCAAGTCCCTCGCGGCGGAGATTAATGTAAACCAACACGCTTTCTGCGCCCATACAACTGCATGCGAGTGGGTTTTTGGCGGGCCATCCATAACAGCCGCAATAGAACGGGATTTCTCCTTTTTTATTCTAATCCGTCCCTTTCTTCTCCGGCAGCATATCAAACCGCCGTCCGCAGCTCCAGCCTCGTCCACCAAATTCATAATCGGCGAACCTTTTATTTCCCGCGTCTTTTGTTTTCCACCCCTTTTCATTATGTCCTGCTCTTAACGATGCGTTTAAGTGCACATTAAGCCACCACTTTTAAGCAATAGTAATGCTTCAAAACTTCATCGTGCAGTGCCCGCAGTTTATCATCTTCCACACAGAGGCGTCGCTAAGGGGGTGGTTTTGCAGGTTCAACCCCCCTCCCAATAGAACAGAAACATCAATAAACGAAAGCATTCAGAAGTATGGCCTCTCGAAGTTATTCCACGCAGAAACCGCTGAAAGCTCGCAGGGTATAGATGTTAAAATATATCAGTTTATATTTTCATCAGATTTTCGGCGGAAGTATTCCTACCCCAGAGTTTAGGCATGCGGTAGCATGGCTCTAAACCAGTGTTTCC
Organism: Ladona fulva; assembly: GCA_000376725.2. Lineage (NCBI taxonomy): Eukaryota > Metazoa > Arthropoda > Insecta > Odonata > Libellulidae > Ladona > Ladona fulva. Next base: position 1,358,887 of record KZ308203.1, on the reverse strand, counting down.
CAAACTTTTTCGCGCTCCCGCCCCCTTGCGTACGTCACCAACCCCCAACCGTCAGCTATGAATATTAATATCTGTTCGGACAAAGCTAAAGAACACTAGACAAAGCTAGAGAAAAATAAAAAACTGCAATGATGAAATATCCACGAAAATACTGTAAGACAATTCCTTGATCTTCTATTGATGCTATGAATCCTGTAAAACTATATCGATAAAAAATGGATAAAAGGGTAATATTTCATTAAGCGTCCCCCCCCCTCCCCCATCGCTCCTAGGGGGGCGGTATCGCCCACTTTGGCAATCACTGCTCTAAACCCTCCCCATGGAAATATCCTGGCTACGCCCCTTCTTTCACATATATTTGAGAAGGAAAATCACTTTTTATTAGAAGAAATGATATTTGTTAACATCAGAAATCGATTCTTTAGAGAAAAGGGGACCTCCGAATAGCGGTATGTGTCACGCGTTCAACTTTGATGAAAGGCGTCCCGGGTTCGATTCCCGGTGCGGGCCCATTTGTACACAAACAGTCTGGCAAGATAGTTGAATGGATTTTTCCGCAAGGGGCATTCATCCTTTTCCAGGGCATTCGCCCTGAAAAAGGAAGAATGGGATTCGAGTCCCATTCTGACAGTCCTGTCAGAATTTTTTCATACCCGTTTCTGTTCGGGATACATGCACGACTTTTCGTGCAATACCTTTCTTATGCTTTTCTTTATGCCAAATAACCTAATCAAAGCTTTGCTACTACGTGGATGAAAGTGAAGTTGAAGCACGGAGCTCTTAGCTGGTCTGTCCGTCGTTTGCGTTTTTCTAGCGCACTCTGCATTCTTCAAATTCTCGGACGTCCAGAATTTCTCAGTGCAGCGATTTTTCCGCAAGATGCCCGGCGCGCAAACAAACCCAGCCCTCCCGTGATTTCGTCGCTGGCAGTCAACGAAAGCGCTAACCCATTCACTCGCACGGCTTGGAAAGAGAAAGGGATGGAGTAGACAATGCGGGCGAACATCGTTCCGAAAGTGAACGATTGCTCCGACTGCGTTAACTGCCAGTCTTTTGGAGAGCAGTCTGACGCCACGGAGGAATAGTGACGTACGCTTCAGCCTCTGGGAATTATAACGGTCACCACCTGCGCGGTGGAAATGATGGAAGGTTAGCTGGCAGAGTTGGTGAAGGAAATTAGGATTATCTGCACCATGGGTGGGCGATGAAGGGTGAAAAAGATTTGTCTTTTTAAATGGGGCAGTGGTTGCCAACCTTCTTTCATTTACCGCCCACTTAGTATGGTATTACTTCCCTAACGCTGTTTCAAAAATTGAATCGAGTAATAATGGATATAATCGCGTAATATGTAACTAAATATGGTATATAAGTAATGACAATAAAATAGTAATAATTTTACAAAAAATATTATTATTTTACTGACATTTTGAATATAAATATATTAATAATAATGATAATCAATAATAGTAATAATAATAACAATAATGTTATCGGCGGCTGTGGGTTGCTTGCTTCTACAGAATATACAAGGAGACACAACAATGTTTGTAAAATAATTCACCAAGAACTTGCTTTGAAACAACATACTCTCATCGAT
>KZ308203.1:1335938-1350738 GCA_000376725.2 Ladona fulva | reverse complement strand
CCGTCTATGAATTAATGCCACCGGAAGTTTGCAGAGTCAGTATACAAAGGTTAATTATATATCATACACATCGAGGCTAATCTAGGATTTCTTCTGTCAATCTTCTTCTAGTTATGCTCTATCTATTTAATAACCTCTTTAATTTATTCAGTTTCAACTTTATATACTGAACATGAGGTGGCAAGGGGTATAAAGTAAGTGATTAACATATCAACATCTATTTTACAAATTACAAAGGATATCTTTATAATTACTCCTACTTAGGGTGTCCAAAGATCGATGGTGAAAAACCCGGTCATTCCAATGTAAGAATCATGGGGCACTTAAAGTAATAAAAAACAATACAAATGAGGATTGATACCCCGATGAAATTCATCTATGAATACGTCCACCTTGTTTCTATTTTCATAGAAATATATTTCAGCAAGAACCTCGCGACGCACCGTTTAATTAAGGACCGCTCCTGTCTCCCTACAGTACATTAATAGCGGCCCTTTCCTATCCGAGTTCCCGCGACCCAATTACAAAGCTTCGGCATCCTCCAAGTGGGAGACTAAGTTAGTTCGTTCGCTGAGCAAACAGTCGTCGAAAGATGATACGCCAATCACGGACGCCTTCCGAGGTGCCGGGCGTCGAGAAGGATTCGTCCGTGGAGAGGAAAGTGATGAAACGGGGACCGAGGGGATGAGGTATGCTCCAAACGAGGCGGCAAATCAACACCTCTCTCTCCTCTTCCTTTGCTCAACATTGCGGAGGAGTTGTCGACTGCCGCTGAGAGAAACTGAAAACTCGAGATTAAGCTCACTCATGGAGAAGTAATCGTTAAACGTCAACCGATTTTTTTATTTCAGAGTAAACTAGCTGTGGCCTGTTCCTTACGGCTGAATTAGATTACCAGCGCGGTGCATATGTGAGGAAAGGAACACGCCACTGTGTATACGCTGTAGTTTAAACGCTCCTACGTTAATAGTTGCAGAAACCATTGTCCATTAACCGGTTCTAGGATACCAGCAAGGGATTTTCAATGTATTTCGATGGAAGAGAGTTTAGAATTTTCGCGAGGGAATGAGGCTCGCAAATAGGGGCGTAACCAGGGTTTTCCGAGAGGGTTTAGAGGCATGGAGTAAACACTGCATTGCCTGAAATTATAGGGCAATAATACTTTCACTCTAAATCTAATGAAAATAAAAACTGATTTACTTTAGCAAGTATACCATGCGAACCTCCACTGGTGTTGAAATGGCATACTTGCGATGGGGAATCCTGCCTCATGCTTTTTCTAGACTTTACCCTCATGATAGGGGGTTAAACCACCAAAATCACCCCTTTGGCTAGGCTTGGCACTTTCTCGCAAATCAAGATGAGAAGTGCGGTCATTTATCTTTTCCTCCCAAACCGTCATGGAATACAATGAAAGAAAACAACTTCATAAATACAGTACAATAGCCCTACAGATAACTTTTCCGTAATTTTCAATACTCGTAGTAGTGGTGTAAATGAATGCCATTACACACCTTAGTTACTAATTTATCCTATACATATGTATAAAGGATTTACAGACTAATAACTTCACTGATTTTTTGGTAAATCGTTCATTTATTTCAACCCTCTAACCGAAATACGTTACTTTTGGATACGATTCATTATCTTATAACGGAGCCCAACTTTTTGAGATAGGGTAGGATTACAGTTCCTGTTAATTGTAAAGATGGAAGTAATTTATAAAAAAGAAAGGGTCAACAGTGTGGAAATGAGGGAGCAAATATTAACATGTACGATTATACTCGTGTTTAGGTCGACTCCCTAATTCTTACTTAAAATTTCTGTTCTATTTAAATACGGTGTGTAAGTTAACTCTAGATTTTTCGCAAATATTAAATACTGCAAAGGTACTTCTGGTGGATTAATTGCTTTTATAAAGGGTGGACTTTGCAATCAAAATATAAGTGAATATTATTTATAAAATCATAAAATTAACTCGAGTAAACGTGTTACACAAAAAACATCATCTAAATAATTTAATCTATGATTTGTAAAGATTTTATACGGAAACGGGTAGAACTTCTTATGTCTCTCGTGCTTTTCTTGGTCTACAACTTTTTCATTGAAATTTTATATTTATGGGTCGACCTGAACGCGAATACACACTGTAATTCCCGAGTGCGCTGCGACTGTATTCGTATTATTTACACATATATTTCCAGGATTCGCGTAGAAGAGTCCTATCTGAAAACAAGTGGCTGAAGGAGACTCAAGATTCTGGGTCCGGCCATTCGAGGGTTATTCACAAAAAAACTCAAAGAGAGAAAGAAAAGCACAATCCCTTCCACACCCCCTTTCCATCGAGCCGAAGAAAGATAAGTTAGAGACAAAAACGAAATTCGTATCTTAAGGATGCCAACTCATGTCTTTCTGAAAGCAAAACCAACGGTAAGTGGAAAGGATGAACGCTAGACCAACACGTGTACGTTCTAAGAGCGAGGAAAGGGTGATGTGGGAGGAGAAAAGAAGCAAACAAACGGACTGAAACGGCTGACATGAGGATGAAGATGTTCACTCTAAATCTAATGAAAATAAAAACTGATTTACTTTAGCAAGTATACCATGCGAACTCCACTGGTGTTGAAATGGCATACTTGCGATGGGGAATCCTGCCTCATGCTTTTTCTAGACTTTACCCTCATGATAGGGGGTTAAACCACCAAAATCACCCCTTTGGCTAGGCTTGGCACTTTCTCGCAAATCAAGATGAGAAGTGCGGTCATTTATCTTTTCCTCCCAAACCGTCATGGAATACAATGAAAGAAAACAACTTCATAAATACAGTACAATAGCCCTACAGATAACTTTTCCGTAATTTTCAATACTCGTAGTAGTGGTGTAAATGAATGCCATTACACACCTTAGTTACTAATTTATCCTATACATATGTATAAAGGATTTACAGACTAATAACTTCACTGATTTTTTGGTAAATCGTTCATTTATTTCAACCCTCTAACCGAAATACGTTACTTTTGGATACGATTCATTATCTTATAACGGAGCCCAACTTTTTGAGATAGGGTAGGATTACAGTTCCTGTTAATTGTAAAGATGGAAGTAATTTATAAAAAAGAAAGGGTCAACAGTGTGGAAATGAGTGAGCAAATATTAACATGTACGATTATACTCGTGTTTAGGTCGACTCCCTAATTCTTACTTAAAATTTCTGTTCTATTTAAATACGGTGTGTAAGTTAACTCTAGATTTTTCGCAAATATTAAATACTGCAAAGGTACTTCTGGTGGATTAATTGCTTTTATAAAGGGTGGACTTTGCAATCAAAATATAAGTGAATATTATAAAATCATAAAATTAACTCGAGTAAACGTGTTACACAAAAAACATCATCTAAATAATTTAATCTATGATTTGTAAAGATTTTATACGGAAACGGGTAGAACTTCTTATGTCTCTCGTGCTTTTCTTGGTCTACAACTTTTTCATTGAAATTTTATATTTATGGGTCGACCTGAACGCGAATACACACTGTAATTCCCGAGTGCGCTGCGACTGTATTCGTATTATTTACACATATATTTCCAGGATTCGCGTAGAAGAGTCCTATCTGAAAACAAGTGGCTGAAGGAGACTCAAGATTCTGGGTCCGGCCATTCGAGGGTTATTCACAAAAAAACTCAAAGAGAGAAAGAAAAGCACAATCCCTTCCACACCCCCTTTCCATCGAGCCGAAGAAAGATAAGTTAGAGACAAAAACGAAATTCGTATCTTAAGGATGCCAACTCATGTCTTTCTGAAAGCAAAACCAACGGTAAGTGGAAAGGATGAACGCTAGACCAACATGTGTACGTTCTAAGAGCGAGGAAAGGGTGATGTGGGAGGAGAAAAGAAGCAAACAAACGGACTGAAACGGCTGACATGAGGATGAAGATGTCTCTTAATGCTTCTTCAAAGAGAGCGATCTGTAAGAAAGTGTGTGGGCCTCTTGGGAGCTTCTCGTGGCTCTCGAGAGAGTCTTGTGAGGACTTGACGTCGGTCAGTTTGTGGAGGAAGGAACGGTGAAAAAGGAACGCGTCACGTCTCTTCCGAGAGTGGATCCGGATTTTTGCATGAATAATTCCCGCTCCTCAAACAGAAAAACCTTTACTTCGATCTTGCGCACTTTACCTGCGATGGCGGTTGGGGAAAGCTGCAGACTCAAGCGAAAGTAGCATGCGTTTTTAGCGCCATATTTATACCTGAATTTTTCGGTAACTCTTCGTCATACATATCAAAGATACTTCATCACCACTGTTGCTCGAATAAAATTCGAATAATTCCTTCGATTAATTTTATGATATTTTAATGATGAATATACCGTTTATTTCAGAAATATTTATTTATTTATTTAAGAATTACCCGTCGCGATTAGGTCGTGGGACCCGGTGGCAACGGTTGAGGGGGTGCAAAAACAATGTACTAACTGTCCGGCATTCGCCCAAAGACGGGAGGAAAACCCCTCCAAAAACCTCCCGTAGACAGTACACATTCAATACAACCAATTAATACATACATACAATACATCTGAATAAACATACATACATAAAGTTGAAAATAATTTTCCCACATACCATATTTTGCAATGTCTATACACATATATACATATAAGTTATACATATCATTAATCTTCAACAGGAATTACAGCAAATTATACCTATATTGTATATAATAATAATATGATAATGACGATGGTAATAATAACTGGCTAGTTTTAATTTCACCCTGAAACTAAGCCATTTATAATGAAAATTTCAGGGCGAGATTAAAACTAGCTAATCTCTTCTTTCATCTAACCCTATGTCTTAGAGGGATTTAGCAAAACAGGTAGCAATTTATCAGTAAAATAATAGGAAACAAACTCCATGAAAAGATTAAAAAGTGTGGTGATGGTTATTTACCAACATTAAGGTGGTCCTTATTCATTGGAGAAAATATATTTTTATGGATTTATTTCGGAATTCCCCTAGATTTGTTCCATATGGTCGTAAGATAAATCACGAAAAATATTATTGTAATCGGATAATGGAAAGATGTCCCGCTTCTACCTCTACGTAATTACCCTGAAAGCCGTCATTCGGCGGTTAGCAGGGGTTTTAAACACCACACTTTCGAGTTACCTCTGTAGCGTATTGTTACCGCGTATCGTTTGCGGTAAGTTAGTAAGAATGAGTCCCTATAATGACTGATCTTCGCGTCTATTTCTTTCATTTTACGCTCATTTTTGGATCGACCGAAGTAGCAGAGGGGGTTGTATTATAGCGATTACTGCAAATGTACTTCAAGAGAATTTATCAAGCAGTCTCGGCCTAGCATCGCGCTTAAAATTGATATATTTCGATATTTATTACCGTTTTTCCGTCATCGCAGGTAGCTATTGAGCGTTCTCATCTTTAAACTGTTTTGATACTTTTACCAATGTATCAATATATATTTGCTGCGGTTTTCCTAAATGCTGGTTAAGGATTTGAAACTTTGGAAAATATGGACCACTCTACGCACATTGCGCTTTTCAAAAAGTTATCGTCAGAAGCTCGAATAAATTTCAATGAACACCAATACAAAAAGAATATACATATATATTTACATGTGAATATTAAATTATAAATGAATTTCACAGTTTCTCGCCTCAGATTGAATTAAGCCTCTTTTTCCTCATAACAACCAGACACACAAGGGGGGCTTTACTTTTCAGTTANTTCCTTGAATCTTATAATAATAAAAATGGTAATAATAATAATGATAATAACAACAAAGAAAAGCCTCTAAATGGGACAGAAGATCAAATCATCGTTCAACTACTAAAACTACAATTAAGTTATGCTTGCTCCTTAGCAAGAAAAATTTTTAATGACTACTAAAAAGAAATAAGTAATCCTCATCTCTTTGCTGCTTCGCGTCTGGGATATATGAATGTTTCCCATCCCCCGCGCTGAAAAATACCAGATGATAAAAGCAAACATTCGACTTTATTCGATCAAAATTGAGGCTATCAAATCTCTTCATTCACCTAACCCTTCGTCATATGAAGCCTAACAGAAATAATTCCTAAAAGGTGCACAGAGGAAAACTACTGCAAGAGTTTAAAAACCTAAGTTTGCACGTAGGAAAAATGCAGCACCGAAGGAAAACACCCACAAGAAGGAGGGTGTGAATAACAAGCGAAACCTATCAAACGTTATTTTTATAAACGTTATCTAACGTTTTAACGAAAAAGCAGGTTAAATACCATCTGAAAAGCAAATAAAATAGTTCAGATACACTCTTTTATAGACATAACCACTAGAAATGAATTTTCATAAAAATAATCAGAGAAGGAACGTTATGAAATACAAATATTTCAGTTCAAAAATAAGTCAGTAACAATATAGTTATAAAAGTTCTAGGTGCGAATATATGGACAATTAATGAGTTCATTACTGATAATCAGCTTTTTATTTGATAGAAGTTCATTAAATTTATCAAGATGTGAATTTGTAAATCATGGCATCTTCGTCAAGTACAATATAGCATACCGATGAAAGTTTCATAAATATAGGCTGTCAAAGAAATATAATGCAAAAGTAAGTGCAACATAATAACGAAAATAACCGAACATTTTGCATCTTGTCAAATTATTCAAGTTATCCCTCTATTTTAAATAAAAAATCTAGTAACAAAATTCATTTAAGAGAAATAATTTTCGTTGTCGTCCCTTCAAAGCGGGAAAAGGAAAATAACCGAACATTTTGCACCTTGTCAAATTTCCGTAATCAGGAATTTTTCACCAATCTCCGAGCTGAACTGTCGATTTATCCTTTAGGAAATACACAGAGCCCGCCTAAAAACCGCCTTGTAACACCCACCAAAGGTCGCTGTTGACTAGGAATGAAACCACCGAATCGGGGTAACCATACCCTTATAACATAAATCCAGGACGTTTTAAACTTTGCGGGGAGTCCAAAACGGGAACATTATTACTTTGTTTTAGAGGACTGAATACGTTTTGGTCATTCAGAATTCATAATTTACTTATTATACGGGTAGAAGAAGTAAGAAATTAAGCAAGAAGAAATATTTCACGAGGGACACCTTTGTATTATGGGTAGTTCTAGATAAACTGAACGAGAACTTTGCTATGTACCTGGATATTCCCGGTCGGAACGGAAATAAATGTAAACCTACCTTTCGATGGACCATGACCATGAAATTTCAATATTTACTACGTATGAACCTTGAAATCTTAATACAGAGTTGATGAATAGATCCGATATTGCATGGAAATCCGCAATTGGTTGAACAAAATCACTGCGTGAAAACGTAAACAACCAGAAAAATCGAATTATACTGACAGAAATCATTACTAACTAAACTTATGTAAGCTTGAAATCTAATGTCATAGAAATTAGTTTAAATTATAAAGAGAAACAGATGAATGTCTCGTCAACGAATCAATCCATAAGTCGGTAAAATGTTCCTCGCAAGCCACATATGGCTCTAAGCACAGCAAGGGTCCTGGTAATATTGAATATATCTATGCATTAATATGTAACTACAAGAAATCCTTTTCAATTTGGGACAGAAATTTGCAAGAATCAACTTACAAGATAATTAAAAGGTGAAATTTTCTTCAGAACCCAAGAACTATCAGAGTTTCTATCAAGAGAAGCAGCAAATCATGCCATCAGACTGTATTCTACAGCTTTGGTGACAACGCATGCACTATGACCATGAGTAACATGCATAGTAAGGATTGAAGGGAATCCTACATTCAGCGAAATGATGGATAAAATACTGGGAGATACAGTTGGGAGATGCGGGAGAAGGGGCTTCATTAGACGGCCGGTGAGACGCCTGGACCCTGGTGGTCCCGGGAGCATATGGGTGACATGAAACTCCACTCTTGCCCCCGTCAAAGACCTCCATACCTTCACCCAACACCCACTGCCCCTCCTTGAAATCCCATCTGGCTGGACAAGGGTACGCAGTGAACCATGGCGCGGTCAATGCCCCGCGACAAAAACGAGGAGTAAATGAAATGGCGATAAATATATGGAAAAAGGTGGCCAAGAAGTGGAAATAAGTGGAAAATGTGCCGCGATTTCGTTGTTAATTTAAGAGAACGAGCTTCCGGGCGGATTCGGAAAGATTCTGTTTTTGTTTCCGGCACCCAAAAAGAATACGATGATGATCTAGGTAAGCTTTCAAATAAATGTGATAATACATTAGGGTCCAAATTATATAGTTGCACTTATAAAAGTAAAATAGTCGGATGGTATACACCGTGGGGAAGAGTGTAATAAATTACAAGAAAGTTTTTCAACTATGACTTTTTTATGGGAAATAATTACACCGATTTCAGCACTCTAACGCAATCAAGGAAAAGACAAGTAACATTGAATATGTTCAATTTTATATATTACATTTTATGATGAATTTTAACCTCTTTCAATATGCTCTTCATTTTCTCGTGTTACTAATTCAATGTTTTGACCTGTGTACCTGAATTTGACCGTGACGGGAAACACTTTAATTATTGCTGTTATAACTACTGTAAAACGTCCGCATTACTAATAAAAAAGTAAATGGGAAGATTTATATAAGCATAGATAAGACAGACATTTTTGACAGTAAAATAAATAAGGATAGGAAGCCTTGTGAGAAGAGTTTTGCTTGGCTACTTTATTAATTTCAGAGGTCTTCCATTTATTTTATGTTCTCGGTGAAGGATTAAGCACTATAAACGGATATTTTAGAAAAAAATACGTTGAATGTTAGCAATTCAAGCACTTGGTTATATATGTTTTATAGCGGAAGGAATTGAATTAAATACTCGTAATAGGGGAAGAAAAATTTTAGTTTGAGTTTTCCGGGAAAAAATAAAATTCGAAGGTACCCGAAGGAAGGAAAACACGTTCTTCTTTAAAGTTGATGTTATTCTCACTGAGATTGGATGAGCTTTTTCGGACAGGTAGAAAATAGATTTTTGTAATATTGCAAGGTTTAACAAGATATTATGTGGTTTTACATATAATTAACCTACTGGTTAATTATATGTAAAACCACAAATATCTCGTGGTCAGTGAAATTTATAGGTATGATCAAATGTATCAGCTAGCATTACGTAATGAAAGTGGCGTCATCCATTGTAACATTTTGTTAATTGCGGTAAATGGAACATTTTCTGGCGTAAAGATACACTATTCTGGTGAATCGCACCTCAATGAGATATTCAAAGCCCTGCGATTACAAAAGAACGGTGTTCGTGAATAAACAGAATTTGTAAATAAAAAGAAATTACGTCTTAACTTGTATTTAAATCTTACCCTAACCTAGACAAATTTTAGGATGGTTTTACTGGTGAATTTTCTGACGAGACCATGTCCAATAATTCTCCGTTTTACTTCTAGTATTTTCGCAGGCGAAGAATACATTCGCAGAATCTTTTATTTTCTTTATTTCGATCCGGTAATGATGTCGATGATAATTATTAATAAATAATGTTTATTTCTTCATCTTTTGCGTTCGCTATGAGCAAACATTCCTAACGAATCCTTTATTTTGGAATAATTAAATTTCTGGAACGTGAAGGAAAAGAATCGATGAATCGGTAAACGTAAATCTCGATTATTTCGAAGAAACTTCTTCCATTTTTCCAACGATCAACCAGTGAAGAGTTTCAATGACGACACTCCATTAAAATCATCCTGAAAATACTTTGCTCATTTGGCCGAAAACGCATTCACAGATAATTAATATCATTGATAATATATTTTATATAAACCTAAATATTATTAGCGTAATCCTTCGTTCATAATTGTTTTCGATATATCTCGCTATGATATAACGTTCGCGGTTTTAAAATCCACTGCCGCAGATATATCTAGGCGTGTGGCAATATCGCGCGGCAAAATTCCATTCGTAAAGTAATTCCCAATCAAAACCCGTTTCCGCGTAAATATTAGAGCGCTGACATTGGGCGCGTAGTGCTTATTGCACAGTTTTTGCTTCGCAATGTACTTGCCTCATGGATGGCATCGGTAGCATCTGGCGTAAACCTGAGTCGTTTCAATTTTACACTCCGGTGCCGGGGCATAACGGTCGCAGTCACGTTCGACAAGCTTTTCAATTGCCTATTGTAAAATCGGTGCGTGAAAATTCCCGGAAAATGCATTAACGCCAAACTCTACTTTGGCAATCGCGTTTTGCGTTCGAAGAGGAAAAAACGATACCCTTCAATCCATCATTTCCGAGTTTAATCATTGAAATTCGCATGCGTACTTGGAATTCCATTATGAATCTCTTTCGATTGTTTGAAAACGAGAAGCCGGAGCGTTAACAATTTCTGCGAGCCCGCTAACGCATTCTGCGGAAGATTATTTTGACGGCGGTCAAAAATGACTGGGATTATTTCTTATCTTTTCAAATTTGATAAGAGAGGTGTAAACCTAACGAAACAGAATTGATGAAGATAGAAATTGATTCCTCTTTTATCAATGAGAGCTACCGCCTATCCCTGGCCGGAGCAGTGGATTTTGTATTATTCCAAGAAAGGCATTAGCTATTCAGGTCAACCATTATTTTCCACGGAGCACTAATAAGGACTCTATCAACGATTATACGTCAAATTTCGGTTGCTTGTATAACAAATAACGATTTTAAATGCGTTCAAAAATTATGAGAGAGTCCTGAAACTAATAAAGTGCTATTATTTTACATTGAGAAAAACTAGATTTATTATGAACTGTAATTATTATTATTTGCTTGAAACAATTTCTACGAGCAGTTATCCACACGTAAAGTTTTAAAAATAATTGCAGTAAATACGTGAATTACCTATATAAATTTCAGGAATAGGATTAAGGTTACTTTACACTTCAAGTCGCAAGCCTGGTAAAAATCCCAAGTAAAATCGGACTTCAAAAATATTTGACAGGACCAGGGCTAAAACTTGGAATCCTTCACTTTCTGGCCATTACCTAAACCTCCCATGATGTATGATACCTCCCATGACTGAAGTTCTGGCTTGACAGCTTAATTGGTTAAAGCATCCGCCAGGAAAGAGGGAAAATCCAGGGTTCGAGTCCTGGTCACGACAGACTTTTTTCATGTCCGTTTTTACTTGGGAGTATATATTCCTTCTGCGCAAATGTGGAAATAATATACATAAATCCGCATATATGTATTCCTAATGAATAAGGAAATCCGTGTTCATATTTGGAAAAAAATGTACCTTATGGCGTGTGCACCAGCCAATACCAAGTTAGTATAGTGTGAAGGCTTCAATGACTTCGTTCAGATTTACACAATTTACTGAATAATCATGTTTAACTGTTCGATACAGTTGATGTATCAAGAAAAATATTCCCAAGAATCATACGTACATCGGAAATCGAAATGAAATTCCCGAAGACATAATCATAGGAACATCAAATACATACCAAGTAAAATCCACGGTTATTTGTCACAGATATCAGGTATTCTCGAATGAATGGATTCCCGCTTACCTGGAAAGAGAAAAAAGTAGGAATTAGACAATGTATTTAAATTTGTCATACGTAAAAACGTATAAAATAGCACTAAGTTAATATCGTAAGATAAAATAATGGAAATGTCACTGCTTTATAGGGAATACATCACATTGTTCACTCAACTTTGATAATATAGTAATAATTTAATGTCTGTAAAGTATTCAGCCTGAAACTTCTGGGACCACATCCCATCTACCATCAGCTACGAAGAACTAGCAGAGGGAAATGAGGCTTACTATCCAAGATGAGGAGTGAGGTAGTTTGCCCTTACTTTCCTCACTGAGCCAGGATGCCATAAGCAGAACAAGCTCACGATAGAAAAGCACAATGACTCTACGAGCAACACTTTTCGTGACATTCAATTAGGAGTGAGGCTTACTAGGCAAGATGAGGAGTGAGGCAGTTTGCCCTTGCTTTCCTCAGTGAGCCAGAATATTATAAGCAGAATAAGCACACGTTAGTAAAGCATAAGGGCTCTACGAATAACGCTTTTCATAGCACTGCATACGGAGAATCCTTATTTAATGTGTTTATTCAGCATGATTCACATTTCAGTAGCTTTCATATCATCACAGCCATGAACAAGACTTAGACGGAAGTGTATAAAAGAAAGAATTTCGTATAATATTTTATCATCTAAAAATATTAACAGCTTCTAGTGAACATCAGAAAGAGTACCATGCAGAAATGTAAGTTTATTTTGGGTAATATTGCTATATGCACCTTTAAAAGGGACTAAAAAGTCGATGAACTCATACAAAAATTTTGCAATAAAGAATACGGTGGGTTAAATTAAATTTCGCGAATGTAATGTCAGTGAAAATATTAAATGAATTTTTTCAGATGATAAGAGTTTTTTTTCAAGTGAACGTAATGCTTTTCTGATGTATACATATAAGTAAAGCATGTTCTGCTATGAAAACTTAGAGGATGTATAGGAAACGACACATGCTGAATGAAATGCAAGTAGTCGCTGAAATAGAAAACACGTCGCAGAAAGAATGAAAAATTGGGTGGATTCAGGGACAATGTCGTTGAATTGGCTAGTACGAAGCCACGCCCCCGTTTTGAGGGTCAGGTTGAGGCTGTATCAGCAGATCAGGTTACGAATTACCTATTTTATATAATATATACAACTTCTATAAGGAATCTTCCTTATATTTTTATTAATATCAACTCCAAGTTTTCATTAATTTCAGTTATTCTTTCTATCGGTGCTTTTGCCGAAGTTATTCAAAATACTACTTATTAAATGTTAATTTAATTCGTTAACATCAGTGGCAATAATTTAAATTAATGAGTCATTCCTTAGAATTAAATTATTAAAAATTAGGTTAATAAAACACAAAGTAACCAATCGGTTCATTCCATAGATAAATAAACAATAAATTGATCGATAGATAATAAATTGTAGAATTACACTAGAAAAGGAGGTGAACTTGACCTCAATTTTCGATATATTCTCAGGTGATACCACACACAAATATCAGGTATAGCCGTCTATGAATTAATGCCACCGGAAGTTTGCAGAGTCAGTATACAAAGGTTAATTATATATCATACACATCGAGGCTAATCTAGGATTTCTTCTGTCAATCTTCTTCTAGTTATGCTCTATCTATTTAATAACCTCTTTAATTTATTCAGTTTCAACTTTATATACTGAACATGAGGTGGCAAGGGGTATAAAGTAAGTGATTAACATATCAACATCTATTTTACAAATTACAAAGGATATCTTTATAATTACTCCTACTTAGGGTGTCCAAAGATCGATGGTGAAAAACCCGGTCATTCCAATGTAAGAATCATGGGGCACTTAAAGTAATAAAAAACAATACAAATGAGGATTGATACCCCGATGAAATTCATCTATGAATACGTCCACCTTGTTTCTATTTTCATAGAAATATATTTCAGCAAGAACCTCGCGACGCACCGTTTAATTAAGGACCGCTCCTGTCTCCCTACAGTACATTAATAGCGGCCCTTTCCTATCCGAGTTCCCGCGACCCAATTACAAAGCTTCGGCATCCTCCAAGTGGGAGACTAAGTTAGTTCGTTCGCTGAGCAAACAGTCGTCGAAAGATGATACGCCAATCACGGACGCCTTCCGAGGTGCCGGGCGTCGAGAAGGATTCGTCCGTGGAGAGGAAAGTGATGAAACGGGGACCGAGGGGATGAGGTATGCTCCAAACGAGGCGGCAAATCAACACCTCTCTCTCCTCTTCCTTTGCTCAACATTGCGGAGGAGTTGTCGACTGCCGCTGAGAGAAACTGAAAACTCGAGATTAAGCTCACTCATGGAGAAGTAATCGTTAAACGTCAACCGATTTTTTTATTTCAGAGTAAACTAGCTGTGGCCTGTTCCTTACGGCTGAATTAGATTACCAGCGCGGTGCATATGTGAGGAAAGGAACACGCCACTGTGTATACGCTGTAGTTTAAACGCTCCTACGTTAATAGTTGCAGAAACCATTGTCCATTAACCGGTTCTAGGATACCAGCAAGGGATTTTCAATGTATTTCGATGGAAGAGAGTTTAGAATTTTCGCGAGGGAATGAGGCTCGCAAATAGGGGCGTAACCAGGGTTTTCCGAGAGGGTTTAGAGGCATGGAGTAAACACTGCATTGCCTGAAATTATAGGGCAATAATACTTTCACTCTAAATCTAATGAAAATAAAAACTGATTTACTTTAGCAAGTATACCATGCGAACCTCCACTGGTGTTGAAATGGCATACTTGCGATGGGGAATCCTGCCTCATGCTTTTTCTAGACTTTACCCTCATGATAGGGGGTTAAACCACCAAAATCACCCCTTTGGCTAGGCTTGGCACTTTCTCGCAAATCAAGATGAGAAGTGCGGTCATTTATCTTTTCCTCCCAAACCGTCATGGAATACAATGAAAGAAAACAACTTCATAAATACAGTACAATAGCCCTACAGATAACTTTTCCGGAATTTTCAATACTCGTAGTAGTGGTGTAAATGAATGCCATTACACACCTTAGTTACTAATTTATCCTATACATATGTATAAAGGATTTACAGACTAATAACTTCACTGATTTTTTGGTAAATCGTTCATTTATTTCAACCCTCTAACCGAAATACGTTACTTTTGGATACGATTCATTATCTTATAACGGAGCCCAACTTTTTGAGATAGGGTAGGATTACAGTTCCTGTTAATTGTAAAGATGGAAGTAATTTATAAAAAAGAAAGGGTCAACAGTGTGGAAATGAG
>KZ308203.1:1304912-1334515 GCA_000376725.2 Ladona fulva | reverse complement strand
GAATTACCCGTCGCGATTAGGTCGTGGGACCCGGTGGCAACGGTTGAGGGGGTGCAAAAACAATGTACTAACTGTCCGGCATTCGCCCAAAGACGGGAGGAAAACCCCTCCAAAAACCTCCCGCAGACAGTACACATTCTATAAAACCAATTAATATATACATACAATACATCTGAATAAACATACATACATAAAGTTGAAAATAATTTTCCCACATACCATATTTTGCAATGTCTATACACATATATACATATAAGTTATACATATCATTAATCTTCAACAGGAATTACAGCAAATTATACCTATATTGTATATAATAATAATATGATAATGACGATGGTAATAATAACTGGCTAGTTTTAATTTCACCCTGAAACTAAGCCATTTATAATGAAAATTTCAGGGCGAGATTAAAACTAGCTAATCTCTTCTTTCATCTAACCCTATGTCTTAGAGGGATTTAGCAAAACAGGTAGCAATTTATCAGTAAAATAATAGGAAACAAACTCCATGAAAAGATTAAAAAGTGTGGTGATGGTTATTTACCAACATTAAGGTGGTCCTTATTCATTGGAGAAAATATATTTTTATGGATTTATTTCGAAATTCCCCTAAATTTGTTCCATATGGTCGTAAGATAAATCACGAAAAATATTATTGTAATCGGATAATGGAAAGATGTCCCGCTTCTACCTCTACGTAATTACCCTGAAAGCCGTCATTCGGCGGTTAGCAGGGGTTTTAAACACCACACTTTCGAGTTACCTCTGTAGCGTATTGTTACCGCGTATCGTTTGCGGTAAGTTAGTAAGAATGAGTCCCTATAATGACTGATCTTCGCGTCTATTTCTTTAATTTTACGCTCATTTTTGGATCGACCGAAGTAGCAGAGGGGGTTGTATTATAGCGATTACTGCAAATGTACTTCAAGAGAATTTATCAAGCAGTCTCGGCCTAGCATCGCGCTTAAAATTGATATATTTCGATATTTATTACCGTTTTTCCGTCATCGCAGGTAGCTATTGAGCGTTCTCATCTTTAAACTGTTTTGATACTTTTACCAATGTATCAATATATATTTGCTGCGGTTTTCCTAAATGCTGGTTAAGGATTTGAAACTTTGGAAAATATGGACCACTCTACGCACATTGCGCTTTTCAAAAAGTTATCGTCAGAAGCTCGAATAAATTTCAATGAACACCAATACAAAAAGAATATACATATATATTTACATGTGAATATTAAATGATAAATGAATTTCACAGTTTCTCGCCTCAGATTGAATTAAGCCTCTTTTTCCTCATAACAACCAGACACACAAGGGGGGCTTTACTTTTCAGTTACCATTTTCAAGATATGTTTGAGGATTAATCTTCTTTTCGCATGTTGGTGGAGACTGTAATTAATATTAGATTAGAATAAAACGGATAAACGGGGGCGTATTTTTTAGGCAATGAATAAATATTACGCAGGAGGAAAACATGCAATGAATTCTTTCGTTAGTATTCACCGAAAAATTATCGGATTAGCTCTATTGATTATTCGAGTGTTTCATTATAGTTTGGAGAGCGCATTAAAGTGAAGTGACCCTCGATTAATTTCAATATCGCCATCCAAGATGCATGGAATAGCGACGGGTGGGATTCCGGCATAAATTGACACGCGACAATCTCGTCAAGTACATTTCGGGACCTTAAATTCACCTTTAATAACTATTTTTCTCCCTAGGGCGGCGATGTAAAATCCGGCAATTAAATAGAGGGAACCCTGCAAGGGATACGCTAGAGTAAACGGAGGGGCTGAGAAGTCTTACGGTTACCACTAAAAGGCTTCGTAATCTGCTCTCACT
The DNA here is from genome assembly GCA_000376725.2 of Ladona fulva. NCBI lineage: Eukaryota > Metazoa > Arthropoda > Insecta > Odonata > Libellulidae > Ladona > Ladona fulva. Next base: position 1,332,666 of record KZ308203.1, on the reverse strand, counting down.
CTCTCGGAACGAAGCTTAGTCAGAAGGTCATAGGGCACGATCTGCTTAACATCGCTTTTTCAAAAAGAAGATCGTATTTCTTTTGATCTCGCTTTTGTTTTTAAGCCTTGGAAACTCTATCGCCGCATTCCAGGATGAGAGGAAAAATTCCTTTCTTTCTGTGGGTCATTTCCCTCGCTTTAAACTCGTGAACCTCGTACGATATTGTCTAGCATTGTACTTAATATCAGCTCACATCTCGAAATTCCTCCGCACTATCAACAAAAGAGTGACTTTTGGTGATTTCATAAGTGAAATGAAAAGTATCTATGTGGAATAATAAAATTAAAACTAGAGTATTCATGAGTATTGCGAGTATTTCAAAATACACACTGCTTCAGTGTTTCAATCGTTCATTATTTTCAGGAATCACAGGCACTAACTAAAGAGGGAGTTACAAGTGAAAGCTTGCGGCACTTGCGTTGCGGAGGAAACCAGGTTTGGAACTTCCCCTCCTCAAAAACGTTCGCCATTGGGGTCCGGGTTGCTACAATATGATACTACCCATTGCTGACTTGAGATAATGCTCTTAAGTGGGTCCATGGGCATGGCCATTTTGTCCATTGGGGGTATTTAGAGGCAGGATGTAAACAGCACATTGCCTACAATCCATGGGCAGGAATGCTTCTGCCCAAATTCTAATGAAAATAGAAAATGACTTATTTTCACATGTAAACCCTGCGAATCTACTGCGGTAGTTGTATGACAATGCGAGAGGCCATCTTCTCGCTCGCATTGTTGGCTCTGTTCTCATGGGAGTGGGGGAAGAGCCCCCAAAACCACCCCCTTGGCTACGCCTCTGGTTGGGTCCTCAGACAAATTCTATCAAATTTAGTTTCCTCTCCCCACTGCACAATAGAACGTCGAATGTTTTCAAGTTCTCCACGCAACATCGGATTTTTATTATATGTATAGTGGAATTTATCTCATATATAAATATTTACTGAACTATGCGGGAGATTATTTCAATTGTAAGAACAGCTACTTTCCGAAAATATATTTATAGGTCCGAGAAATATTCGTTTCATCGAAGAATACCCATTAACACACACACACACACACACATATTTGTGTGTAATTATGTATTTTCGTCGCAGGATCTAATATGCTCTACCTCGGGTGACCAGAATAAGTGTTGGTTTTTAAGGTGTTAAGCAGACATAAGGCAGTAAATTTAGTATGATTTGATCGTATTACTGGCCTTTTGCTTGCTATCATAATGAATCCACAGTTAGGGTGAAGTTGTTTAATAGCAGCTTAGATGTGATAACGTATTCAATAGAGCGAAAATAAAGCCCGGTATTACAATATTTGCTTAAGCCAATTCCGGTAAAAGTTGAAAGAAAGGCAGCATCATTGCTGAGAATGAAATTGTTACCTTAGACATGAGCTTCCGACTGTTTTTTCTGTTCATGTTGTAGTAGAAGTCTTGTGTTAATTTTTCATGCAGAAACATTAGCATTAACAATTATTTCTTTCGTTTTAATTTTAATTTTAAATTAAGAAATTATTTATTTCGTTATAATTTTAATTTTAAATTAAGAAATTATTTATTTCGTTATAATTTTAATTTCAAATTAACAATTTTTTCTTTCGTAAAAATTTTAATCTTAACTAGACACTTATCATAATGTTTTGTTAGATTTTAAGTGAATACCATAGTTATCCTCCTCTATATCCGATGGTTTAGCCAATAAGTTCTCTAAAACCTCTACTTTTACTCTGACGAAACATTATAACATCTAAAAGCAAACTTTGGTTCACTGAGATGAATTTAGGACCTAAAGTGACCTTAAGTTGAAGTCCATTATAAGTATGCAGTATATTAATGGGCCTAAGAATGAAGAGGGCCCCTTTAAATCCAAGCAAGGCTTTCAGGACATAGATGTGTTATCCGATTCACCGCAAAATAATAACTTTGTACCCCTTTATAATACCTGCCCGGAAAATGGGAGAATTGGGTTTCTCGATCATGTCTGTATTTCTCACATTTGTTTATTCTTGGATTTTAAGTCGCACACCTCAATTTGCAGTATTAAACGCCTTATTCTTTCCCATATTTTACCTCGTAGCTGGTTTAATATTACAGTTATGCTTTTTCATAAGAAGGTATCCATTCAATGATTAATTATCTACACTATCTTTTAGTCTCATTACTAGATCGAGATTAATGGAATATTTTCCATTTCTCTTTTGGTACAGGATAGAGGAATATGTATCTTTCATTTAATTTTGTCCCATTTTTTTCATAGCTGCGATGAAAGTAATTGAAGTATGAGTGATGTTGACTAATGGCATTAATTAAGGTCTCTTCTTTTTGAATACTACGAAAAATGTTACACGTAGAGTCATTGCTCTTCATTTGAGTGGGCTTGTTCCTCTTATAGCATTCTGTCCTAGAGAGGAAGAAAGCAAGGGCAAACAACCTCAATCCTCATCTTACTAGGCAAGCGTTACTCCTTATGGAATGTTACGGACAGTGTTACTCTTTGAACCATTGTACTTCACTAACGTGGGCTTGCTCTGCTTATAACATTCAGGCTATAAAAGCAATAGTAAACAACCTAACTCCTCATTTTGTCTAGTCTCCTCAGCCCCTCTCCAAAGCTTTTAGTTGCTGATGGCGGAGGGGATGAGGTTCAAACCAGCCCTTGGGCTGAAGATTGTGCAGATGGACATCTATCTCTTACAAGTTCCTCAGCGTTCATTACGCAATTGTTAAGATTCAATACAAATACCTAATCAAACATTGTACACATGTACTGTGTACACCTAAGTACATCCGTATCTTCCAAATCTTATCTGGACGCCTCTTTTGATCCTCATGCTGTTGGAGGAAAGGACGGGGAGAGGCTCCTCGCAACTCGTTGCCAACTCAAAGTAACCCCTCCATTCCCTTCCCCTTTCACAATATCTATAATTGAAACTTGAATTATGCATGCATTGGACGGACATCTCTCAAACTCCCATCCTCTGGGCGAGCTTCTTCCCCATCCTTACCTCTCCCTCACTTTCTGAAACTCTCTCGGCAATCCTCTCTTCCTCAACTTCTCCGTCACGTAGCGCCATGAAGTTTTTAACGAAAGAACATCAAAAGCGCTCTGGAATTCCGCGTCTGGGAACGCGCGCGAGGGAAATTATGCCTCCAGGATCTGTTCCTTCATAAGTACCGACGGGACGCGTGCGTATTAAAGTATTACCTTTTGCGGTGAAGTACGGTTTCTCCGTGTTCTAAAACAAAGGGAAAGGCAGCGATCAAAGTGGGGACGAGTTTTTCATCGTTGTGCGCGACGGCAATGTCTGAGGACGACGTAACAAATATCTCCTTAGGTGGAGAGAAAGAAGTCTGTGTCCATTACACTTACACAAGACGTGAAGTCGCTTACACAATGCGTGTGCGTTCCAACTCTCCAAATCGGCTTTTCTCCAGAGTTGTGCTATTAAAACTTTGAATGCGCAAATTTAAGGCGTTAGACAGCTTTTTAACGAGCGAAATGAAATTTTCATTCATGCAGTTGAAATTCCCATTTCAAGCACCGCCGTTATCTTTTCCGTCGCTCTGTACAACATCTGATTATAATTAAAACAGTGTTTTCGATGAGAGGTTGATTCGAAATTCAATGCTTAATTTAACCACCGGGGATTAAAAAGTGGAAAATACTCTAGCAATGCTAGTACCTGATTGGAGAAAAAGAAGCCTGATTGCTGAGCCAACATTCTCATATCTCAGAAAGAACTACAGGTATTTTGTGAAAAATGAGTGCCAAGTAGATGTTAAAACACTTTAAATAGTGCGAATTGGAAGTAAATTGTAAAACTATCCTTATCAGTTATCCTATCATGGGTTGGAGTAAAAAGGAACAAATATCTTTTTACTTGTGGTTATATTTTAGTTCTAGAGTTTCTATTTGGGCATTGGATTATCATCAATTTCTCCTTGCAGTATCACACTAGGAATTCAAGTACATACTGTTTTTTATCGGATTAAATATCTAAAAATAAACATTTAAATTATTTCTTTATTCAGCGAATCAAAATACCACCTTTTCATAGAATATCAAAGATTACGGATGATTAGAAGAGGAATCGTTAGGATATTTTTCCCCCATTCGACTTCTCCTAGAGTATCGCTCTGCTATTTGGGAACCTCACAATGTATGATTAGTCTCCGATCTAGTGACGGTTTGACGTATAGCATCAAGGGTTGTTAAAGGAGATTTCAAATTCGGCAGCAGTGTTTTGGCTATGATAGAGTCCCTCGGGTGGAATTCGCTTAAGTATAGAAGACTTGATTACCGACAGAAGCTAATCGGAAAGTCTATCACCACAGATCTCGTCGACGAGATAGCTGATTTTGTTACGCCAGTTAACAACACTCCGAGCTCCGAAAGAAAACAGGTTACAAGGAAAAAAATTTCCAGGACGGGTAGCTACTTCTGAAAGTTTATTTCGTGGAACATTAGAGAAGTAATTAGGGTTATAGAGGGATGTAAGTGTTTTTACAACCCCATCCACTCGCCACCGGAAGTTTTCAGAGTCAGTATACAAAGGTTAATTATATATCATACACATCGTGGCTAATCTAGGATTTCTTCTGTCTATCTTCTTCTAGTTATGCTCTATCTATTTAATAACCTCTTTAATTTATTCAGTTTCAACTTTATATACTGAACATGAGGTGGCAAGGGGTATAAAGTAAGTGATTAACATATCAACATCTATCTTAAAAATTACAAAGGATATCTTTATAATTACTCCTACTTAGGGTGTCCAAAGATCGATGGTGCAAAACCTGGTAATTCCACGGTAAGAATCATGGGGCATTAAAAGTAATAAAAAACAACAAAAATGAGGATTGATACCCCGATGAAATTCATCTCTGCATAATACACGGAAAACGTAATTCATTCCGCGAACATACCCGTTACCGCAGGTTAATACTCAAAATGAACGTCCCATCGATAAGGAAAGGTAATTTCGGTACAAGATATCCGAAGGAGAACAAATGCCGACTGTTATTAGACGAATTAGATTGCAAATAGAAGGCCCTTTATCATCCGTTAACACCGACAGCGACCCAATCAAACACTGCCCACATCTCCCCACGGATAATAACGGTACGAGACCATAGCTGAGGGATATGACGCCGCGGTGCGACCAAACGGTGCAACAAGAGCAACTGACCCCATAATCACTCCCAATTTTCGTCTCCGCTCGTTCTTTGATGCACCGACGAGCCTGAGGGAATATCCGTGCGTTGTGATGCATCTGCTATGGGTTGTGCGTGCTTTCACCGCCCAGAGCACGCGTTGGTAGCGGAGCATTGATGTCGGAGTGGTTTCGAGAGAATTGCGAATTAAAGGAGATGAATTGGTTCCTAGAGAGGGGGATTCGGACCGGTTTCAGTTTGCTAAATTATTACCGCATCTAACTTCTCACATGACTATGAGAAACTTGCGCGTGAAGAGTTATAACTCTCTTATAAACGAAAAATGGGAAAATTTCGACTTTTCTGAAGACATCTTTTCTTCGTATGTGAAATTTTTAAATGTTTACTTGTGTCTTGGCTCAGATAGAGCAAAGTTCAAATTTGGTTACCAGTATGAATACGCGGAGATGCCAAAATAAGAATTGGTGGTCGTCATAATGTCTTGATGAATGAAACATTTTTCATTTGTCTTTTGGTAAGGAATACAGAAAAATGTGTTTTTTATATACTTTTGTCTCAGTCTTGTTTAGGGCTGTGATGAAATGAAAGGTACTGAGGTATGAGTTATTCTGAATAATGGCAGTAATTAAGGTTACCCCTTATGCACTATTACGAAAAAACGTTACTGTTAGAGTCATTGTACTTCACTACGTGGGCTTGTTCTGCTTAAAGCATTCTAATTCAGTGAGGAAAGCAAGGGAAAACTACCTCACTCCTCATCGTGTATTGTAAGCATCATTTTCCTCTTCAAGCTCGTCGTGGCGAAGATAAGCTCCAAACCAGCCTTCGCGATGAATAACTTACAGACCGTCGTTATAAATTTCCCTCTATACTTGTATATATACATTCAAATTAATTTCTAGCAAGCCAGTTGTGTGGTAGTAAACCCTAAATACCTATCTGGAGGAATGGGATTTTGTCATTTATCTTTTGATACAGAATAGACAAATGTATCACTCATTTAATTTTGATTTAGTTTATTTATTTTTCCATAGCTGTGATAATATGAAAGCTAGCCAATGAGGTATGAGTGATGCTGAATATATAGTGCTAATAGTTGATTGAACCGTTGAAATATTTCAGAGAACATTTACCTTGTACCAAACGACAAATGAAAGTACTCCATATTACAAAATGCATTACATTACTCGTTAAATGGTAGCAGGGATATCTTAACGAATTCTGCAATTTTACTTATAGTTGCTTTTCGGAAATTTTTGGGTTAAACCTCCTTTCATAAAACCTTTAACATTAAGACTGATTACCAATAACATTCTGACTCATACTGACTGACTCATATAACGAGCAAATATTTTCACTTAGCAGCATTTTACAGTAGTCCGTTGGCGCGTGTCATTCTATTTTCAAGAAAATTCTGTTGGTTCATGGTAGGAAGATTTAAACACTAAAATATTCACCCACTGATTCTTGGCTTTTTTACGACAGAATATCACGAATGCTTCATAATACATGTTGAGTTATATTCAGTGTACAGCAATATATAGTTTAAACATGTTGAATTACATTCAACATAACTCAACATGTATAAAAATCCGCCGTTGATTACAAAATAGATCATGGCCTTCAGAATTCCCCCATACACTCACTCGAATCTTTTCCGACATTTCTCGGAATGTTGATCTCGCGAGATAAATCGGGATTTTATGCATATTGATAATTTAAGTAATAAGGAGAAACAATTATGGCCCTTTTATTCGGGATTTATGGGGCATTCATTTCGAGGTATCTCACTTTCAGCGGTAAGTAGGCTGTGACTGAATTAAAATTTATGCGATCTGGTCACGAAAGCGCCAGCCCGCTCTCGACTACAGGAATTCGTATGAATGCTAAACATGCATCCAGAGAGCGATTCCTGAATGCCGAGGGACAACCGTATCGTTCATCGGAAAATTATATTAAATTAGCGCTCGATTCTCCAGCCGATACATCTGCGAATAAATTAAGTACCCATTTATTTTTCTTGACACAACATCTAGTTAGGAAGAAAGGATCGACCCGTTACGTCTCTTCGTTTTGAGTTAAATAGAGGTGAAAATTTATAATCCTCATTTCTTGGAATACGTTAGTTATTTAAAGTTGTGATTTAAAATAATTTCCGAACGGTAAATTATGGTTTATATATGTTCATACTGCATGTTTGAATACGGGTGCGATGAGTATGATTCAAAGTTTCCATTTCCATACAATCGTGACAACTAATTGCACCTCCTAGAGATTATTTCAAGTATGCTGTCTCTTAAATAAATTTATAAGTTGTGGCATGTAAAGTCCCCAATTTCTGAAATCTACTGTATTTGAATTTCTCTCTACCAACTTACTTCTTAAAATATTTGTCAATGGTTTACGTAGTCGTATTAGTTAACTGAAAAAATTGTCTTGCTTTTCTATCCCAGAATTATGGCATTAAAAACCAATGATCCTTTTTAAAAATATGAGTTAACATCCCTTTACCACGGAGCAAACTTCCAGCGAAATGTACATGTTCTCGATGAAAGCAAACCATATGTTGTTAGCCATCTTTTAAATTTTTCTTGAAGAATATAGCACGTTTTAATAACTCGAAAAACAGTTTGATTTTTTAAAGGGCACAGACATTGTTTTCTTATTTTCAATACATCAATGTTTACATTACAAAAAGTGGGTTTTTCCTCTATACATTTTCGGGATTTTTCTCCCCAACCCAAATATCTTTCTTTTGTATGTATATTATTATCCTAGATGTAAGTCAAATTGTTTACATAGTTTCAATATCTGATGTACCGACTTCACAATTATGGTGGAAGATAAGCCGTTTTGACCTAACTTTGCCAAATGAGTATTATTGTAATGATAACCCTACCCATTGTTTATTTTCCTCACATAACGTAATGTTCAGAAAGGCTCTTTTTATCCCTTGAAACACCTACAATATCGGAAAACTTTTCCTTCTCATTGCTTTCCTGAACTCCGATGAGGCCGCTAAATATAAAAACGACCGAGAATTGAATTTCGAGGATAATCACAACGTCCCTTGGACGGAATCACAATCCAACCTACGTTTAGAATACAGAGAAGTTATCTCGATTCAAATCAGCCTGCTTGTACAAACCTAAACATTCGATCATAACAAAGAACGCCCGGGAACAATACCCGACCGAAAAACACTATTACGTACATTTCGGTTAAACTCAACAAAAATAGAGGACAATTGAAACCAAATGAACGAGCCGAGTCAACAGCTGCCTTTAGAATCCCCCACATACGAGCCTCATTGTGTGTTTTGCAGACAAAATAAAGCGTCTTCATTGTCTCGTACCACCGTGATGAAAAACCTAACAAAAGGCGCGCAAACGATTCTGGAATCGTACTATCAGAAATACCTCTCCTTGCGCGAAAAGGAGAAGACTCGCGAACGGTCTTGCGGGAAAGGGAAGAGCTAATACGGAGTTCGTTTTGCAGCAAGCCAGCCGCAGAAATGAACAAATAGACTGCTTTAGGTGGAAGCGAAATCGTAAAGTTGGTCTATCTCTCGTGTCCATTCCCCGGGCCGGTCTTATCCCCCCAATGCCACGGTCACCACTTAAGGCCTGAATTCAGAATCCACCGCAGAAGAAGTTAAGTGCATATCCCTTTGGCTTCTCCAACCCGCAATCTTACGCTGCGATCTTATTCCATCCCTACACTGCGGGAATGTAGTAGGCCTATCGATAACGTTTATCCTACACCCCGAGCAACAGCCTTTCGTGTCTAATACCTGCATCTTATGCGACCCGCTTTACCAGCTTGTGAGGATTGAAATCGACGGCAAGGCATTCTCCGTAAGATTGCAGAGATGCCGGTGGTATTTGAAAATTTCGCCAGATATACCCTGAAAAGTGGCTAAACGCCGCTAACTCGTCAAAGATACCACTAAAAAGTAGTAAAGGCACTTTCTTTCAGTGTTATGATCAATATAATTTCAGGTATTGCATGAGTAAAATGTGTATGACTGCAAAGGGGTGGCCAGGAGGTTATCAAGAATTTTCACTAAGGAATGATAAAATTAATATTAGAAGGCCAAAAAGGTGCAGCAAAAAGCTCCTAGATGTGTATTACGGAGACAAGAAAGAAGATTAATATTTTTGTTTTTAAAAGTGATCTGACAGCTGAGGACATTAGCACGTAGGCCCCCACCGGGAATCGAACCCGGGAACGCCTTCACCGAAGTCGACAGGTTGCCCCCTTGGCTCTCCTGGAGCCCATAAGAAAGAAGATGACGTAACAGAACTTTTACAACAGCTTTCTTGGGAATCGAAAATAAAAACGGGGGGTAAATCGACTGGTAGGCATCTTTCAGTTAAGAAACGGAGGCGAGGTTTGGAATGAGTTTATAAGCAGAATAAACTTGTATTTCTCCAGGGGATCATATGCATAACTTAAAGCTATGTATTCAAAAGATACCTTTAGCTAAGTATTTGTTTGTGAAGAGAGGGATTAAAGAGTGGAATAGTTTGCTTTAAGAGGTTTTTGTACTCTTTCCTATGAAGAAAAGGAGTTTTAAGAAGAATGCAGAGTTTGTTGAGCTATAGAACTTTAAATTGTGAAAATGTATTATTTTAATATATGTTCAATGTAATAAGTATAAAGGGTGTAACACGTAGTTGTGATTATCTAATGCGTTTTGTTTTTACTTTTAAATAAGTACATGTTATGTAATTGAGCTTACACCAGACTTGTGTCTAACCGCGGCCGAAATTTGGAAATAAATAATAATGTTCTCTTGAACTTATTCCAATTTATGACATCAAGTGAAATAATTGATTCTCATCATAAGAAAGTATTGCCTATAAAGATATATATCAAGAATTAAAATATTTGTTAACTAAACCTTTGAGGATTTTGTTTCGAATGAGATATTTGTAGAAACTTTGGAGGGGTCCTGAACCCGTCCGCCAACTCCCATCGCTGCGCGCCTATTTACGTAGAATTCCCTTTTCCTTTCTATTTGTTGATATTTTTATTATATACTATTACTTTAATTGTAACTGAATTAGCTTCATTTTTAATACTTTTCTTATTATCAGTCGCTAAATGTTAGAAGAGATTAATTATTCCCAATTTCGAACGAAAAATGATCTTATGAGTGTATTGGTCTAAATCAAGCTGATAACTCAATGGTACGCTCCATTAAATTCAATACCAATAAATATTGAATATGAGACAGGCTTACAGAATTGACATTAATTTATCAAATAATATGCATCCACTGTTTTCCACAAACGACCAGTGCGTTAGGGATGGTCAGTTTTAAGCATCCGTGATTCACTTTCCAGGACTCCACAGCGTCGAAAATACAAAAAAGGGTACTATTTATCCCAAGCGCCCGCTCAGAAACTTTATATTTTTTTTTCGTTTGTCCCTTTTCGCTTTATTTTCCATCTCTGTATCGAGTACGCCAAAGTGAAGTGAGGGGCATTGTAGAGTAAACAGAGCCGGCGCTTGAAAGGAACTTTTCGACAAAGGGAAGCAACAATGCTCTTGTTCCTTTTTTTAGGGAAAGAGCGAGGATTCATGAGGCAAGGGTTAAGGGAATGAGGGTGCAGATAAAGAGGGAAGCATAGTTTGAGGAGGCTGAGGTGGTGGCGTTTAAATCAGAAGCGGTGGCGATTTTCTGTGGGCAGAGTTCAAGGGTTTGAGCGCGCCCTCTTTGCATTGAATGTAAATATTTCAGAAAAATGTGAGGAGACCAAAAGTATAGCCAAAGGCCAGGCATATGTACGTGTGCACATGACTTAAATAAGGATTGGAATACATCAATAAACGAGATTGAGAAATAAAATCAACTGCTTACGCCGTGAAACTGATGGAATCATCAGGAATCACCAGGTATTGTACCTGATGATGATTCCATGAGACGAAACCTTGATCCTCTTCCAATTAAAATTGTGGTAGGTAGAAGTTCGAACTGCCTTTGTACCGAAAGTGAAAAATTAAATGTTGATATATGTTTAAATCAATTTATTACATCTTATCTTGTTCGACACAAGTCGTTACAAATTCAACCCCATTTAGAGAAAAATGCAATTACTGAAGATGAAAAGAAATCATTAATCACTAAAAATGAGAGAGAGAGAGAGTGCTTTCTATGCGTAATCCTATTTAATTTAAATATGCAAGTATAAAATAAGAACGGGATGGCAAGGAGAGAGAATAATTGATGCAATTCGGTGATCAATTATTCTTAAACGCAATAGTATAGATTCAAAATATTGCATAGACGTTTTAGTGTGATTTACGATAAAATAAGTACAATTACGATGTGAAATTTTACAAGAAGTTCCCGATAAAGCTTGGCATTACAGCCTTTCAGTGCACTTACATCAAATACGAGTATTTATATAAATAATTAATGCTACAGTGCGCAGTTGGGTTGATATATAGGCCAAAATAAGCGTAAACACGTCTTGGGAAACATTTAAATTCACTCAGTTCAACAACAACATGAAAACACGAAACAAGAGAGAGACCTACGCAAAAGAGTATTCCACCCAGAGAAATTGAGATGTACAGTAACAGTTGGGTAGCAAAGGGGGTGGTTTGGGAGGCTCAAACCCCCCATGAGAACAGAGCCAATGATAAACGAAAGCATGCGAGAGGATGGTCTCTCACAATAGTGACACACAAGCACCACTGGAGACTCGCAATGTATACACGTTAATGTAAACAAGTTTTCATTTTCGTTACATTGTGGGCAAAAGTGTTCCTGTCCCTGAATTGTAGAGAATGTTGCGTTTAGTCAATGGCTCTGAAACCTCCCATAGATAGATCCCAGCCACGTCTTTGGACAGTAAGACATGTATTTATCGACCTAATCCAGCCATATATTTATTTATATTGATGTAGCGACTATGCTCTTCCACTACAATATGATACGGATAAAAACCAAAGCAGAGTTGGAATAGTGTTTTCCATTAGCCAACGAGAAGCATTTTATGTAAAATTCACAAGTAGATGGAGACGGTTCATTCATAATTAAGGTTCTCTTACGTAGAGGGAGTATGCGCTCCCATTTTGCGCTGTGCTTATAGCTTCGAATGAGAGTTGGGAAATGCAAAATGCTAAAAAAATTATTAAGGTTTATTCCCCTATTTAGAAAGCCCATTTGGTGTGGCAGACCGCGTAACACATTCTATTTGGGAATCCGTCATCGAGCGCGGAAACACGGGAAATAGGAGCGAAAAATGGTCTGCATTAAACAGGGACAGATTACGAGAGAAACCATTATCTCCGCTAAATTTGAATGATTGTTTGCTCCATTACGTCCTAGATAGAAACGCTGCTATTATAATCGGGATGAAATCGTCCTTGGGACGGTTATAATGGAGTCGTCACCAACAACGATTTTTGTAATCCCTCCATAGTCGTTAATCCGGTCCCTCATAGACTGGAATTAAGGGAAAGTAAGAATCCCGCACTTTCGAAGTTTTGATCGGTTCTAATTTTTTCGCGGACGCGTTTCTATAATGAAAATGCAAAATTTAGAAGAGGTAGAAAATTGTGCTCTACAATAATTTTTTTATCGCAGACTGGGCAAAAACACTCCATGTTTCAAATGAGACTCCAATCGGAAATCCTCACCTCTTTAACGAAAGCACGGCGTTAGCGTAACATTTAGTCGTAACCGTTGACACGGTTGGTAGCACTGTTTTTTAATTTCTACGTCTTTTATATGTTTTCTGAAAGTTTACGGTTTAAATGTGAAGTATGCGCTCCGAATATATTTGACTAATGTCCGAAGGTATTTTTTAAATATCAACGTTCAAATGTTGGTTAACCTGCTAAAAATTCTGGGATACGAACCTACTTATCCCTACCTTTTTCTGGACAATTTTCCGAAAGTGTGCAAACGAAAATGATTTTGGAAACAACGGTCAATCCCGGTATTGAGAATCTTATGACAAACATTATAATCTTCTTTTTATTACCTATTATAATCTTCATTACATTTTTATGACTATAAACAGATTCTTACAATAACTGGTATATGTATGATGCGGGATAGCAACCGTTAGCATATTTTGTATTTTCATTGCGGGCAGTACAAATGGATAATCCTTCCTTCCAAAATCAAAGTAAAACTCTAATTCCACTCCGCTTATGACATATTAGTCTCCCTACTCTATTGATTAAGTGCTTCCAGAACTATCTACGCTCATTTGTGTTGTACACCACATCCTGTCCGTTTCACGGTAGCCACCGTTGCTCCATCCAAATCGCTTCCTCACGCGAATAAATTAAGGGAACCTTCATTTCAAATTAATGGGGATTTTTCTGCTTTTGCGTTACGTACGGCCATCCCTAATAACAGACGCCGAGAGAAAATTTATAGCTTCGGAGCATAACTATCCGGCGTTAATATTCATTTCCAATGGATTTTGGCTTTATTCGAGCTGCTATCCGTTCAGATCATACGGCAATTTAAATTACTATAGTGTTTTCTGCTGATCCGAACTTGAATGGAACTAAAGCTGGAAAAGCTCGAAGAAGAAAATGTAAAAGAAGCACATATTTTTTAATTATTTTTTAGAATCCATCAACATACAGCAAGAAGTCATTTACAGTTGACGACGAAGAATAGTAACTAAAGAAGATTAACAAATCATACAATTATTTACCCTGTAAAATGATAAAACAAAATAGCTGAATTACATGGCTCAATCTCTTTAAACCATATTTGGGATTGATTTAAGAGGATGAAAAAATGGATCAAAATTCTTATCGGAAGAAAAGGAATAGAAAACAGGAGGTATTCTGAAAAAGTGCCACTCTTTTATTATTAATACACGTGGTATTCACAGAAAAGGTATCAGACAGGCGAGTTGTTCCTGTCGGAGACCCGGAAATCGAAAAGAGTGAGTAAGAATGAGGAATCAACGTTGTTGTTGATGATATTATAGAGGAAAGCAATGACGGAGAAAGTATGAGAAAGAGCGGAGATAAAGATCTTTTAGAAGATGAGTCTTTGACGTATTCCGATGAGACGGCACTCTTAAACAGACTTCTTTTAAAAAGAAATTTAAAAAGACTCGATTAGGAGTGGAGAGGTTATAATCGGAAGACATGGCCCACATAGGAGAGCAATAAATAAAAAGTGGAAGAACAAAGCTTGAGTAATAGGTGCAGAGAAACGGGGCCCCTGATTTCAGTAAACTTTTAGAGCATCCCTAATCGAGACATCGCTCTACTTTTTACATAATTCATATGTTTGACACAATTTGAACACTGAATAGGCTGTTTTTGTTGTAACTCGAAACGTCTGTACATCGAAACCCAGTTCTCGATTGTATCTCTTAAGTCTTTTGGTTCGTGAACGGAAATTAATATCGCATCTAGAGGTCAAAATAGAGTAAGGTAAAGGATAGTGAGTCAAAAAAGTTCATATGTATAGAGGTTTGTAAGTCGAAACTGTACTAAAATTCAACAATATTTTAACTCCATCCGGAAATTGAAGCTCGAATCTTTCGCGTATAACAAGAAAGGTAGAAGGATTAAATAAGGGCAAAACTTCTTAGACTGTTTCCATGGATGATAATAGAAGCGTATAATTATAATTTGGTAAAGTAGAAAATGACCTGCTCAGAATTATTCGCGCATTCCTTCCTCGGTAAGGTATACCCTCACACATCTGAAATTCTCCATCAGTGTTCATCAACATAGACACTCTACTTCATATTGTTTTCTAGCTTCCGGTATTCGTTATCTGTTTCCTTTAACATATGCTTTGACTTTTTCACAGTCAGTTGCTGAGTAATATGTGATCAGCGGGAAATCTTCAACACGACAGAGGCTCACAAAGCCTGTATGAAGTTCATGGTAAGAGATGGAAAGAGTGGAAGAGTTTAAAGGTGTTCTAGTTAGCCTAAGCAAGTGGCGCATAAACTGTGCCGCGCGTGAGACTTTTTAAATGTTTGTGGGCCGTTTATTAAAAAAATATATTAAATAAATTACTTGGTATACATGAATGACTAATTTTACTGGCAGATGCGAATTAAACAGAAATCAGTGTTTGTTAAATTTAACAGATTATAAGTTTCCAAGAAGGAGTTGAAATTTGTAGGAAACTAGAGAAAATTATTCTTTCTCTTTTTATGCGAATTTGGCCTTTATGCTCCTACAGCGCAGCTATATAAACATAAAATTTAATCTATCGGCCTAAATTTGAGTGAGAACTTACACTGTAGGAGCAAGGAAAAAGGATGGACAGCAACGAAATGAATTTAGGACCGCAAAGGGGCCGCGAGCCCCGGGTTTCGCACCCCTGTTCTGGACATCGCCACTTGCGGAAAAAGTTCCCATATTCGCGGGCAGCTTATAGTAAGCATTTCATTCACAATGTTTCTTCCTAGTAATACCGATGCGCTTCAAAGCACCTGGAAACGCGAGGCCCAATGTTGGTACCCCACTTTCCCCGTCCAAAGAGCGTTACAAATTGGCACCCGTGGTCGGACACTGAACGCTCCCTGATAAGGAACCGTGCACGTGTCCCAGTTAATCGCGGCGGAAAAATAACAAAAGAGGCTCGCTGCGCGCTTAACCGTTAAAAACGAGCCGACTTGAGGATTATCCCCTCCAGCTCAAAAGGCAAACAGTTGTTGCTGTAGGAATCCACTCCGGCGGGCACGGTTTTTCCACACTCTCGGACTCGGTCACCTTTTCCTCCATTTTACCGAAAGCCGGATTTGGCGTCGGAATATTCATGGAGGGAAGCGGACAATGCAGTCACGCGAAGCCGCCGCATAAGTGACAGAAATTGGGACACCCACCCATCCTCTCCCCACACATGACTAATTTCCGATCCCGATAACTCCCAAGGACGACTGTAATTTATCCTATTGGATTTCCTGATCGCCCGAGAATCAGAAGGGCACCATTTGTTCACGTCAGCGGCGGACAGTCGTGCCCGGAGCGGGTCGGGCGTTTAATTGAGGATTTCTTCTTGCCACCGCGCAGAAATAAGGGGGAAATATATGCGGAGGGACAATTAATCCGATTCGTTCTCGACGTGGATGCGGGTGGATTTTGTGCGTGGGGATTCGGGTCGGAGGAGATAAAAATGTTTTCGAATTCCAATATCCGAGCGATATAGACGTGTTTAAGCTTTCGGAAGAAATTTAAGGGAGAAATGAGTGTACATCGAAGAGGATGTGAGATGATGAACTTTTTGATACAAGTGCCTGCCATGTTTTCACGAATCTAAGACTTTTTTCGACTATGGGACTTCGGATGGAGAAAGGATGCGTCTCTTGAACGTGAGGAAATGTTCTAGTCCCAACACTAGAATTGAAATCGTAATCTGGACACTGAACGGTGTGGAGGTTTTATATTTTCGTTCTCGGAATGTAACTAGTGTTATAGTTCGGCAGTTTTCATCGAAAACCCTTACATAAATATTTTATTGCTGAATTTTTCGCGATTTTCCTACATAGCAACAAATTTCGATTATGCCTTAGTGTTCCAGAATATTCATCGCTCTTCTCCTTGCTAGTGAAAGCACAATCTTGGTTCTTGTATTTTTATCTCGATAACTGATTAGGATCAAAATTATTTTTTCCCCTCTGCAGTTCCAAGTATCATCGCCTTGTGTTCCTCTAAGATTAGTGCAAATAAATTAGCTGGAAACGGATTTCTCGGTTTCAGTCACACATTTTGTGTTCCTTAGAGGTGGGAGACGGTAAACTGTCTCTAAATTTGTAGGGCGACAGAACATTTAAGCTGGGATCAATGATTAATTAAAATTAATTCTGACGGTTTTATAAGAAGATCAATCAGCATTTATGTGTCCTGATAGTCCGCGCCAAAAAACTGAAAATTATGCGAAAGAAAGGCTATCGCTCTAAATTTTTACTAATAAGATGCTACCAAGTGCGTAGCTACAATTTGTATGTACTTAGAGGGTTTTAGAGTGACTGACTAAACAATGCATTGCCTATAATAAGGGGGCAGGTATATTTCTGACCAAAATCTAATGAATATATTAAATTAATTATTTTAATACGTATACCTTACGATTTCCAGTGGTACTTGTATGGCGCTATTTCAAGAGGCCATCCTCTCACATGCCATCGTTAATTGTGGGCTCTATTCTCATGGGGGGGGTTTGAACCCCCAAAACCCCCTACGGCTACGCCTCTGGATCGTGCGTACATTTCATTCATGCTACAGATCTTCTCATTTTTTTCGAGAATCACTCTTTTTACGGTAATGGTTGCCTTTAACCTGCTCAACATAGAGCATGATATTTATAGAAAATTTTTCGCAGTTTTGCGGAGTAAAGATGCGAACTTTTCAGTTAAATAAGAGTATGGGCTTTTCTGGTAAGAATATACATAAATATGGCGCCTAACGTACAGTACGAAGGTTCTCTTTGTCTTGACTAAGCTCTGAATCTCATGAAAAATCCGTAGAAATCAAGAATTTCTGACCATGAAGCTCGTCAGAATACAATAATTTCCTCCCTTCTATAAATGATGCTTGAACAACTTTGCTAGTAACAAACGTAGTAATGGGTATAGCCATATTACATTCTTTGACAACAACCGCTTGGATAATTCCCATCCAGGCCTCTCCTCCCCTCCCGCGTAGACCTTTCTTTCCGACAATTATCACAAGTACAAGGCCCCGTCTTTCAACTTGAAGACGCCAAGACGTCCAAGTTTTCGACCGCATGCGAGAACATAACCGAAGTTCAGCCCTAACTTTGGGCCGCCAAATGCTATGTCCTCGTTAAACCTTAATTCTGAGGCGAAGAGGGTTATTAGCGGACGGCTGAATGAATTAAGTTCGTCCGACTCCAGTTAATTGGGAAAAGGCGGGTATATATTTCCCTTATTAGCGTGGAGTGGATTATCAAGAGAGAAGAAGTTATTCGGAATTATAAAAAAAAAGATCGGATCCGAATATTTCACATTCATAGTGTAATGGGAATGTGTAAATTTTCCTCCGATGTTTCAAAATATAAGCTTTCGGTTAATTTAAGATCGTTTCCATGGAGAAAAAACAACTCCGCGTCAATTGATGCTATTATATTTTTGTTCTTCGAGTGACTTCTTAATGAATTGCGTTCCACAAAGCGGGTGTTGAGAACTTGAAAACTCGTGCCTATTTAATGTCTCCGTAAATACGTGATACACGTATAATTCACTCAATACTCCGTAATACAAGTATAATATATCCGTAACGATGACTGGTGACTTAAAACAATGTTGTGCAATATGAATTCTCTGGAATTACTTAATGGAAAACAATGTTTAACAACTTTTATGTGATTGCATGTCATGCAGATTATCCAACCTTCCGCAGTGGCTCAACTTCCGTAACCTCGTATGCCACTAAGAGAGAGAAGGGATGCCTAAGGAGAATTTCTTCGGACTAACTCTAAAAGGTAACTTTACAGAGGTGTGCCAAATTAAAGCATCAAGATGGTCGTAGCGGAGTGAGGGTCAAGCGGAGTTTAGCTCTAGTATTTCGTATTTAATGAGACGTATCTTAAATCTGCTTTCATCAATTTATGAATTCCTTCACATCCTCATCTACTTGCATATAGATTCACAAAAAGATACCATAACTGCTCATGAATTGCTCGGATGTTACATTAAATCTAAGCACCTTCTATGACTGAGGCATATGCAGAGGGGTACGGATAAAATTACAATTATTCTAGCAAGAAGTGCCATTTAGGGAATATTCATTCCAAATTCATTGCTTGTTAATACTAAGCTTTGCTCTACTATGTAATTGTAGAAAATCGTTAGAGTGGTATAAGTACAGCCTAGCAAGAGTACAAATACAAGAGATATTCTTAGCATCAATACGTTACCTTAGGGGAATTTTCTGGTAGGAGATTTAGAAGGATTTTCCGGGAAAACCCGCAAGGATTTATAACTAACATAACCTAATTGGAGTGATAATGCTACTAGTAGCAATTTTCTTTAGCTACGTTGCATGTAATCTGATTTTAAACTAGAATGTTTTTTATTTAGAAAACGAAAATGATAAGAGCTAGGAATTACTATTTCATTAGCTCACAATTTAGCAAGTAATAAAGGTAAAATGTGACCAAAGCTTTTGCTCCATTTCCTTACAGCATCAGATAAAAACATTTCCCTGATTTATTAATAGAATAGCAAAGAAATAAACTGTAAAAAATGGCAATCAAAAATTTAACTTTTCACATGAAAATTGCAATGTGTAAACATAAAAAAAATATTTCAAACAAAATTAGGAAATAATAGCATTAATTTAATTAAAAACAATAAAAGTAGCATGAAAACTAATTAGGAACTGAATTGCTAACTATCACTACCAGCAATATATCTACATATATGGGCTAAAACTCAAAGATTTTCAGTCGCATTAAACTAAGTTCCAATCGATGAGCTAGTTAAGTTCGAATATTCGAAACTATTTCTTGTTAACAAAATACTAATGGGTATCTATTACGAACTATCCTCTAGATTTTATATAATCACGAGCAACGAATCCTTTCGAAGCAAACTACAAATTATAAATCAAAGGACAGGAATGGATCCAGGATACTGGAGAGATATGGAAACATGCAAAGTTCTCCCCTTATATAGAGGATGGAGAAAATTGGAAAGCGCTTGGATAGGCCACCATCTGACGTCGGACTGAAGCGGTTGATGGTCATATATATTTATGTATATTTTTGATAATGCGAAGGAAACCACATGTCTTTATCAACCTTCCCAATAGTCCGAAATAGTCAAAAGGCTACCTCGGAGGAGAAAAGAGTTAAATCCCGGAGCCCTGAGAACAAGGAGCGGGCAGGGAGGAAACAAAACAAAAACGCAGCGAAAATATCCACGACCGAAACGCGTTGGCCTCCTCTTTCACCCGAACTACACCGCGTCCTCGAGGAGGCGGAGGAACAAAAGACTACGAAAATGAACGAAGATAAAAATGAAGGGCGAAATACATAATACAAAACCGGACGGCTGCGGATGCGCGTTAGTTGTAGAAATATAAACATCCCATTCTCCTCATTATTTTCCGAGTGGGAAGGCCTCTTTGCAGAGTGCTTCGCGCCATAATCGCGGGGGGTACGTACAGTCGTACGTAGCTAGGTTAAGTCCTGAAAAAGCGGGGCGGGAGTGGGAAACGGAGGAAGTGCGAGATATGGGGAGGTGTAAGGGCAGGGAGCGCGATTCAGCGGAAATAAATAACTGCATTTTGGAGGTAGTCCCTTGGGAAGGTGAAGGAGGGGGCGTAATGTCGGTGGTGGAGGAGAAGAGAGTGGAGGGTAAAAAAGGGGAGGAGGGGTGGTTTCTGGACACCGTGTGCGAGAGGTGAAGGGCTAAGTATAAAATATATTTATGGGCTCCATGCCCCAGACTTCTGACTGCCGATCCATTTTCAGTACAAGAACAAATGAATCCCACAGGGCATTTGGAGAGTGGAAGGATGGGAGGAGGCATGGAGAAGGTTTGGAGGGAGTTTGATGAGGAGGGAGAGTGTGACGGGAAGGGAGAGAAGATACGTAGAGTAGAAAAAGAGAGAGGATGAATAACTTGTAACCGCATGATGAAACACAAGAGAAGAATATAAGTAATATAGCTGACGATGTATTAAAAGCTGACAAACTTAAAAACGTAACATAAAAATACATCATGAAAACATAACATTAGATAAAACTTAAAATCTTGAAAACATATTATCAAATATTTAAAAATTTCCTCAAATAATCTAACATTGCCGGTCTGAGCACATTATGCAACAATTAGGCATAACAATCAAATAAATCACATCTATTAGAGAAAATTTTACTACTGTTATTTTTTCCAAGATAAAAGGTCATGGCTTATTACTGAATTGCTTATTGCTGATTGCTTTGCGAAGATTTCTTTCAATAGTATAATCCTTTATTTTTTCCTTTTCTCTTGATCATTAAGAATATTAGAACGAAATACGTGTCAAAGTAGAGAAGAGGTTGTGAGGGCCTAACGTCGTCAATACAGTGTCTATTTTTCTATGTCAATTAAGTCGTGCATCATCGATTGCATTTGGATGGGTGATGAACATCTAAAGAAAATCAGAACATCTTAATTTTGAATTAACGCTGCATTACCGATAAGTATGGAAAATATACTTAGACGCGTTAGATGCAACTGACGCATGATGCAAATAACTATTAGAACTCGGCGTTTTCGCAATAACTGAACGAAAATTGCTGGAATAGAGGAGAGTAGAGGCAATAAGAATCAATACAATGTGGATGATAGTTCAATACAGCAGAAGAAAAATGTAAGGGTGGAAAATGTAAGAAAATTGAATGATAGACCATAAAAACATGAGATAAATATACGGAAAAAGTAGGTATGCATAGTTGAACCTATATTCAGTAAGGAAACCGAAAAATTTTGAAGGGTAAAATAAATGCAGGAGTTAATCAATAATCAAGGGATAAGGAGATGGTACTTTAGTTTGTGGAAAATGAAAATAATGTCAAATACAGTGTAGGGAAAAATAAATCCGGTATGTTCAATCCCAAATATTTGAGATTTCTGATATTACGTCAAATGATAGAAACAATAAACTCTCGAAGGAAATGGTTCGGCAAGGTACAGATTAACAAACTTCTTACCTGCAGAGAAATATCATGTAACGACATAGCAAAAAGTTATTAAGGAGGATTAGATGGGAAAAGTCAGGATCTAGACCTTAATGCACGCATAGATGTGAATAAATCAAAGTCGTACGAAACGTATTGAGATGGGGACGAAAAAGAGAGGAAAAGAATGTTGCAGAAAGAGGGACAAGGGAGTTCACGGAGCCAAAGCGTTGCTGTTCAGAAGATAGCTGGATATTTTAGTTGGCGGGATGAGTGAGAAGAATGGTCCTCGAAAAGGTTATGGGACGATGTACTTCTGGAATGGTTTTCTGTGAGGTTACGGGGAGTTTGCTTTCGAGGGCGGGTTAACGAGAGACACCGTACTAAACGAGAAATATTATAACGCTCACAATCGCGTAATTTTGATATATTTTAGACCTCTCTGAGGGTACCGTGAAGGTTCTCTCCTTTCAAACGAAATCGTTCTATGCTACCTTTTCGTTTGTAGGCTGAGTTTTACAATGCTCAATATTTCTTAATGAAGCGGATACCTCTTACCGTCGAGTTTTTTGGAATAACCTAGTTTTGTCGCTTTACTTATAGCGAGCTGTTCCGTTTGTAAATTTTAGGTATCTATTTCTATAAGGGAACGACATTCCTGACGTATTCACCACCAGGAACTCCTTTCATATATCTTAAGTATTCGAAAAAATGTTTGAAATATTTCTTATCAAATTTTCTTATCTCAACTAACTTAATACCATATTTAGAACACAAGAAATTGATGTCGGCAAAATAGTACCAATAGCGTCGAAAGATAATTATGATGATACAAGCAATGCTTGAGTAGATAACTTACTATAGTCACTAATTCTGTAGCCGGATGCTTTCCAGCAAGGAAAATCGGGATCGCATCGGGTTCGAATCAGAGACTTCAACAGGAACAAAATAAAAGATAAGCCTTTACACACCACAGAATATAATATATTCTGTGGTGTGTAAAGGTTTATCTTTTATTTTGTTCCTGATGGAGCTCTACCACGAAGTCACGGCCCAAGCAGTTGATTCTATCAGAGACTTCAACATAAGGCAAAGTAAATTAAGTTAGGTAAAAATACAGATGTGCACCAAAATTTTAGGAAATTCTAAATTTAAACATTCAATATTTTAGATTTACCTGAAAATTGATTTTTTTATGATTTATTTATGCCTACCTTCGTACCGTGATTTCCGAAAATTATGGAGAAAATCAATTCATATTTTTAGATGGGTGATAAAAAAGCTATCTGTAACAAAACATGTATCTTCACAGAATCAGGCGTGGTGTTGTGGAAATCCATAATGGAAAGACACTAGAAAAATGGTACTTGTTACCCAAGTTTGTGGAAATTGCGGAATAAGTACCATTTTCCAAGTGTGTCCTTCCAAAATATATATATTGGAATGTGTTTAATAGAAAATTAATACATATATTCAAAGTAATATACCTGACGGGAATGGATCCCAGAAACTTTTGCTTAGTAACGAGTAAATTTTTACCTTGGTAAGGAGAAGATAAGCAAAAATAATTATTGACAGGGCTTTAAGACTTCCCCTTTAAAAATAATATCACAAACGAGTATTTTCAAGCATTTACTATAGTAGAGACGTCCTATTATTCTAACAACGCCTAATCTCGCACAAAAACCAGCTTTAAAGTAGAGCGGCAGCAACAACATAACCTTGAGCGACTTAGTCCGTCCTCGAGCACACAAACCGTACTTCTTTTTAAAGGCGTATTTTTCCTGGAACAAAGCGGTAGAAATCATTGTTTCCTAAAACGGAGCACCCAACATTAACCCGCAACGCCATTCCAGCGGTTACGCTATCTCCACGACCAACGGAATGAAAGGCTACGATATGTTATCTCCCTCACATAAAGGTCAACATTACTAAATCATCAATCACTTTAATGACGCCATTTCAGAGAAATACCTGTTACGGAGCGCAAATCGCACTAATGAATATAGAGGGGCACAAATAAATACTTCACCCTTAAGAGTAGCACTATTCCGTAATACTATTTCACAAGCGCGCATATCTAAGTACGCATATATTGCGATCTCCTCTTGTATTAGTAATACTCAAGCAAACTTTTACTGCAAAGGGTGCATTGCATAAATACATAAGACCAAATTTTATACGCTTGAGAATAAATCAGGCGGAATAATTTTGTTTGCGATCTGAGCATAACACACGAGAGATATTCTTCAAACAGATTAATTTAAAACGGTTATGAGAGCAATAAATTCAGCAAAATGGTGGAAAAATTAATTCGATAACCGAGGGGAACTGATTAATATTTCAGATAATTCCTCCTTTTTTCCTCTGGATCCAGATGTATTTTTAAGCGGGTCCCCGTGATTCATGGGGCAAGACGTTTCGTTTTTTTTCGGAAATATTCCGTTGGTGTTGCAATACCCGGAGTGTCGTGTTCCATTTAGTTAAATAAAACGCTAAAAGTCTAAAATAATGAATATAAAGATCAAAATGATACCGATTGTTGTTCTCTTTCGAGATAAGCCAGTATATCTCACACATCACGTAAGGTTCCGGTGTGTTCATGTAAGTTTTCATACTCGTATGTTACGAGGATATTTCTGTTCGGATTATGTACGTTACATATATAGATGTAGACACAAATACGGCAGAAATAAAAATTTAAACCAGGAAAGGGTACTGAACAGAATGCGTACCATGAATCGCTAATGATTAAACTATTTCTGCATTAATTTCAAAAAGCAGCTTGGACATTCTTTCACGCCCACTAATTGGACGGATAGCGGGAAAATTCGAATAGCGATGGGTTTTAAAACATTTATCCAATGAAAACATTCTATGGATTGCCTTTCGCCAATCTAATTTTATAACTGATTCCGTTTTATTTTGTATAAAATTTATTTAAGCTTTTCCAATTTCCGCGCATTAAAACTGGGTCACAGGTCGTCGATTGCCCATTCAAACGGCTCACGCGCCAGGAAAGTCTATAAAAAATCTATTCATGTCCCTAAAGAGCGACAATTTTCTAAATAATCCGTCGCATCACGTAAGAGAGACTTTGAGCCTGACCCTCGTATAAGTGTCTTTCTTTTCTGGAGCGAAACACAATCCTTCCTCATTATTTACATAGAAAATTAACCCACTTAGACGTGTATGCTTTAACAGAGC
Organism: Ladona fulva; assembly: GCA_000376725.2. Taxonomy (NCBI): domain Eukaryota; kingdom Metazoa; phylum Arthropoda; class Insecta; order Odonata; family Libellulidae; genus Ladona; species Ladona fulva. Next base: position 1,307,605 of record KZ308203.1, on the reverse strand, counting down.
TGTTTATGTATAGAAATATACTTGGACATCAGTACTACCACCGGGCGGTCTATTTGCTTCCAGGAGATTACTACTTTATGACATGAAATTCTGGGGAATCCGGAAGACCTTATTTCCACTCGTAAAATATGCAACGAATGCCAACCATTTCATCTCGTTATAACTGGAACTGTTTAACTATTAAAAGCAAGAAACGATTTTACGGTATCTTCCTGTAGTGATTGTTTGCGTAACATTCTCGTTCAGATTGAAGGGTTCCGTGAATAAACGAGGCCGTAGTTCCCGTTGAAGACTTTTATTGTCTTTTTGATACAGCAGACGAGTCGGCTCCGCGTCGACCGATGAAATTCCCCGTTGGCGGTTACCGACTCGCTATTTATGCGGGAATTTTCCCACACTACCGGTTCCCCCCCTCACCCTACCGGTAGGGGAAACCGGTACCTCCCCGCCTGCGGCTCCAACGGCCGGAAGGCTTAGTCAAACGCCACATTACATTGAATGTATTACATTGAATTGATGTATTACATTGAATTTTTAAAACATATATGAAGCAGATATAGAGATGTAACGTTTTAAAACATGTTACTGGGAATTATAATCTAATGGTATTTTACGCGGAATAAATGAAAGGCTTATATTTTTGATAATTGACTGTTTCAATTGGTTAAAAAACAACTATATTCCTTGAAGTACTGATCTTACGAAAGGAACACTCAATTTTAATAATTACGGAGTTTCACCGAGTAAGTATTATCAGCTTAAGTTTAAATGCCAAGTAAAGGTAGGTTTTTGATATCTAACTAGACATGATTGGTCATGGGCAGTTTTGTATGAATTTTTTTTTCTAATAAAAATTAGTGAATTCTTTTTGTAGTTAATATAAGTCTTCCGCATGAGGGAGACCTGGGTTCGATTCCCAGTCATGCCTAAATGTTTTCTATATGCTTATCCTTGTGTTTTGAGGCACACATTTCCATGTGCAAAGAATCATATTTTTCTTTCCCAGTTAGTTTGAAACAAAACAAACGAAGTTAATTTTATTATTTGGCGTAGTGTATTTACGCTGAGAAGACATTGGGTATTCTTTGGATTGATACAGTAATGGAACTGATTTTTCTAGTATTTCAGTAATGAATGTTAATTTCAAGTAATGAACGGTGATTAATCAGATTAAACTCTCAGGTTAGATGACGACATAATTTCAGTAGCCGGCAGGGTTCATTGCTTAGCGATAAAATGTATGTAATGAAATAAATTAGGATTGCGTCATTTTATTTTTTACTGATCCACGGTGAATATTTCCTTAAATATACACGCCACGTCACAACAACTTTAATACTAAACCTACCAACATTTTATCAGTAATTAAAATTAGCGTCGCTTCTTTCCTTCCATCCACCGGAAATTTTACATTTCGCTGTGGCAAGGAAGGTAAGAAAGCCTGCAATTTTATTTACTGCATTACGTACCGCTAGAAAGCATAACCTATGCAGACAAACACGTGTCTGAAATATTCATTCGAAATCCATTTCGATTTTAATATTCAGTGCTTGTAATGAAGAGTGCATTAACTAAACTGGAGGGAGCAACCAGTGGCCGAAATGGCGTCCGACTCACCTGGGAACACTTTTTCGTTGGGAGGAAATCCACCCATTAAATATACATGGCGGGGCAAAGCTTAGGGTGTCTGCAAAAAACGGGAGACAGATGGCCGGGCGTTAGCAAGTTTATTTTTCTTTCATAGAGGAGGAAATGGGAAGGGAAGCTCTAAACCGCTTCTAAAAATCTGGACCACCGCAATTATTATTTTAGGTTAAGTTTTCTAAGTTTTTTTATGTTAAATTTTCTATACCAACATGTGCCCCGACTAAACCGCGCCTCCGTTTTGGAAATAGCTCGGCTAAGGTTACAGAAACTCTATGACGGAATGTAGATTGCCAATAGTTACTGACCTATTCCCTCAATAGAATCCTCAAGATGGAAGTAAAATACTTTTGCGGCGTAAGTTGAAAAATGTTCCTAAAAACTCATTTCTGAGAAAATATTTTTCGTAGTTTTCGCCTTTTTTAGAATGAATAGAGCACGAATAAAAAACAACTTCCACGCAAAATAATTGATTGATTTTTCACGTCTTCTCCTAAAGCAAAATACGTCCTGAATGGAATTCGGAAAAGAAAACAGATGCCCGTTTCAATATATTTATGATGAAACCATACCGGTATATCAATTTATAGGAGGAAAAAATAAGTCTTTTTAAAATTGAGAACGAGTAGAGACTGCCAATACAAAATGGGCAAGGTATCAACTCCCAACTGCACCCTTTGTGGGGCCCAAAAGGACGATACAGAACACACAGTGTTCCATTGCACTAATTGGAGAGACCAACGGGCAGCACTAGAAGAAATCACCGGTCAACTTACGACCGAAAATATAATTGATAGAATGATTGAACATAGAGTAAAATGGAACGCAATAGCGCAGTTCATAGAGTCAGTCCGTCAGAGAACGGATGTCTGAAGAACTGAAGAGAAGAGTATAAGTGAAGAGGAAAGTTAACTAACTAGGAAATAAGGACCACGCCGAAGTAATGCGCAAGCGGTGCCAGCGTGACGTCCTAGACGAAGGGGTGGGGTTTAGTGGGTATTCTCACAATTTCCCGAGCGAGTCCCACACACGGGGAGGCTCCGTAGGCC
>KZ308203.1:1221876-1303786 GCA_000376725.2 Ladona fulva | reverse complement strand
TGAGGACCTCGGACGGCAGGTTGTGCCACTATGTGGAGACTGCCAGTCTTGCTCACAAAGCATTCCCTTAACAGTGTGAGAGAGACGCGGCACGGTAGTTCAGTGGTTAGAATACCTGCCCGGAAAGTGGGAGACCTGGGTTCGAGTCCCAGTCGTGTCGCTATTTTTCACACTTGTTATTCCTTTTAACTTAAGTTGAATTAGGAAAAAATTGGAAATATTTAGATGTGGATTTAAAAACCTAAGTGAGGCCTAGGAAAAAAATATATCCACAGCAGGAAAATACCCGCAAAGAAGGGGGGTGTGAAAAACCTGCATAAACCTACTGAGAGTAATGACTAAGAGATTTAGAAACAGAAAGCTGGAAAAAAATATATAGCCTGAAAATAAGAACATGATACGAACGAAAGTACGACAGTACAAGATTTTAAAGTTACAGAATACCACTCTTTGATATTAAGCGACGTACGAAGAACATGCACTTCAATGTTCCACGACACGATGGCAGGAAAGCAGTAGTTTAGTCCTCGATGGCAATTTTACGAAAGCAGTAATATTGAAATGACCAATCCACGTTCAGAGTAGAAGATCATAGTCCCTCACCTTGAAACTAAGTACTTCACTGAAACTGATACCCTCTCTAGGGTTTTCGAGCTATAGCAAACAGGGACATCCTAGAGCGCTCTCCAAAGCGAACGGCGTGATTACTACACAACTAAAGAAAAGAAGAGTGCGGGACAACAGGAGCAATCAGAACGGATCGCTGGAGAAAGACGCGCTAAGAGTCACACTTAATGTTTTCGGCGAGACAAAAGAGAGGCTGGGGATGCATTTTTTCGGACGGCAAAAGAAACCGGACGCCGGGAGATGAAAGCTCGGGAAAGGCATGAAAGGAAGTGATGATGAAAGCGGTGAAGGGAACACCCTTGGCTATTGGACGTCCAAGGAGATGCTGCCATCTATCGGACGGCTTTGTCCCTCAGAGGCCCGAGATCGATCACCCCTCGTCATCCCTTCAAGAGGGAGTTTCCCGCAAGGGGTTCTTTTTTCACGAAAAAATACAGTGTCCCTCGTGGCGGGCGGAGTATGTGGCATTATTCACCTACTCGGAGGGCGGGAGAGACCAAAATGGGATGGATTCGAAAGCCTTTGCAAACAGGCTCCCAGGAGGCCTTCCTATACGGGGGAAAAGAGGAGAGCATCAAAGTGGAAAACTGCAAAATCTCCGAACAAAGCTGCGAGCAAATCTTTTGTACACGCATCGGAAGTTCTCAAGGTCGGTCCCACTGGTGTGTCGGCGAATTTCGTGGCTCAGCGATTACTGACGTCCCAGAATTAGGTCCGTTACTGTATCAATTCGCGAATGATTCTGAAATTAATCCGCATTTCTGCGTGTGAGTCTCTTACCCATCCGCTGGTTGCAACGCCACCTGGGACACTATTGATAACAGTGTATTTTGGGGATGATGATGATACGTAATAATAATAATTATTATTATTCATGCCCTGTGGTAGAAAGCTACCCAAGGACAAACTCAAAGCATATACAAAAAGTGAAGCGTATCCTTATACCTTGTCGCAGTGAAACAAAAAAAATTATGATACAATTTAGATATATATACTACATATACACAATTTTATATCACGATTTACAATTCAATTACAATGTCTGAAGCTACTCATAATGTAAATAGTTTTACTGATGTAAACTCAGTGCATTTCTTAGACTAATGGGTAGGGGATGCCAAAGATTGATAGCAGAAACAATAAAAGACTTTTGGAATGGTATAGTTTTGTGGGAGGGTTGGTAAAAGTTATCATCATGAGTCCTTGTGTTCGGCGGTAGCTAAGTGAAGGTCTACAGTTAAAGTTATCAAGTAAATAGGTGGGTTTTTCATTTTTGAGCATAGAGTAAATAAATTAACCCAAAAAGTATTTTTTCTTAGATGAGTCCTCAACCAACCTAATTAACTTAAATATGGAATTATATGTTCCGTTTTCCTTGTATCGAATATAAATCTTACGCAAGAATTAACTAAGCGTTGCATTATACCTAATTTTTTGTACCATTCCTTCAATTTCAATTGTCATATTCATTATTTATTGAGAAGCGAGAATAGTTATGTAATTATGTTGAATATTTTCTGCAGAACCCTAATGGTCGCAATGTATGCACGCACATGATTTTCTGCCAGGTCGTCAAGTTCTAATGAAATATTACTTAAGTGGGTAAAGTTCAATTTTCGTAATTATTTTGCTGTAGATTTCAAAAGTTAAACTACAACTGACATCACTGGTAGACCCAGGGGGTAGCGCACCCTCCTTGGTGACATTTTAATAGAAATACTAATAATGCCTAAAGGTTACGAGCCATTCTCTTACTCAACAAAGAACTTTCTCCGCCAGAAACAGAAGCAAAAGACGTCGTGGAGGCGTAAAAAAGGGACGCGCGAAAACGACACCGGAGAAACGAAATGGAATAGGATCGCGAAAACAATGAGAGGAAATTTAAAAAGAGAAGGACAGAGTAAAAGAAAGAGTTGAAGGTAAAACAGGAAACAAAGAAGGGAGTTGGAAATTCCGGAAGTTAGAGCTCGGAACGACACCGATGTCAGAGTTTCGAGATGAAGGCGACAGGAAATGTGGGAGCTGAAAAAAAGAAGATTAAGAAAAGCTGACGGCGGAGAAACTTAAGGGAGATGTGAGATGAGAAGATCCCGAGATGAGGAAAAGACCTTGAGTAACCACTGTGCGTGAGTACCTATATCTATTAGATCACGTATTTCTCTCATGCAAACATGGTGTTTCTCGCCCTTGATAAGGATAAAGAAATGCTAGCGGAAAAAATTCTATAAGAATACTAATACTTAATCAGCCTTTACATTTTGGAATATAGGTATTTCGTAACCTATCCACTGACCTCATCCCATATTTGTAAACTCTCGCAGCGGTGCATCATCGGTTCTAGTGAAATTTAAGAATATTACCTAATATAAAATCACTTCTTAACTTACATTATGTTAACATTATTATGCTGTTACTACAAGTGATAGATTAGGAACCTCAACAAGATTCACGAACAGATGGTCATGGTCAGATAATGGTCAGCAGTACAAAACTACCTACTCCATTACGGATAATTACCCGAATAGTTATAGTAAATTAAAAAATTGAAAAAAATAAAAATAATAAAAAACATTATAGATGACATATCAAACAATCCCCAATCCCTTTAGTGCACCTCTTCCTACAAACTATGCATTTAACTTTAGAGAATTCTCTACCTCAATCTGGATTTAATTATTACGTATATATTTACTTTATCAACTAGATACGAATAGACCCGGCTGAAATAGAGCAAAGTGTTTTGCCTCAATAGACATGAGTAAGTTAACAAAAAAATTAAAAATTAAAAAAATAAAAATCCTCATTTAAAAAAAACGTATATTAACCCCAGTTGCAATAGCAAAACATATACGTGAACGAAAAAGACGGATTTCTGCGTCCAACATAACTCGGTGTTTTAAACCTGGTACGCAATTGATCCCAGCCCTCTTTTGAATTCCATACCTTATACATTCCGGCTAATCCGGAAGTCTTCCTTCTCGAACCTAATGATTCCCATTTCAAATGAGCTAGCAGTTTACTTACACTTTCGGTTTTCCTGTGATTGCCGACTACATACCTAGCCGCCATTCTTCGCACGCCCTCGAGCTTTTTAGTAAGGCCTGCTTTGTGGTGGATACATCGTATAGTATTACGTGTCTCATGATAATTTTCGTTTCCTTCCAGTGATGTTTGCTGATAACATGGTATTAAGTCAAACCCATCCTCGAAATTCCAATTTTTAAATGCTTAGTTCCTTCTTTTGATGTTTCAGGTAAAAAGAAGACGAAGTGCTTTTAACAAATACCAGGGCAGGAAGAACCTAGTGGGTCCATAAAGATAAGGATAGAAAATTTTACGGAGATGTTTGGAGATAACGCGAGAGATCGCAGGAAGAAACTCGAGCGAGTCAACGGGTTGGAAATGAGAAAGACATGAATTTTAAAAGGGGAAGTTGAAGACCCCTTTATCGATTTTTCAATAATAAGTAAATGAAGAGAGTTGCCCGAGGGATGGTGCTGTTGTAGGAAAGACAGCGAGGAAAAGAAAGGAATGGGGAAATCACGGAAGAGAGAGAGCTACAAAGAGAGAATGGGAAGCTGAGAGAGGCCGATACGAGGTACAGAACGGAAAGAAAGCAGCTGGGAAGGAAAAAAGTCTATTGCAACGAACATTTCTTTCTCCACGTAATTGCGGAGGAAAATGGAAGAGACTTTCCACTGAGTCGTCGACTTGGAGTCACACTTTTGCCGACATTTCTTTTTCGTCCCTCTCTTGACATCAGATTCCTCTTTCTAGAGAGACCCTTTCTCTCTCACGATCGCAAGTGCAACTCTCGAGAGTCGCTTGATAGCTATACATTATTGCTCGAGTCACAGAATAACGTTAGATATTCCACTTCTTTCACACCATTTCCGAGTAAACTGAAACCCTTCCTTGATGACTTTTAGAAAGCTTTCAGTCTCACATTTCTTTAGCTTTCGAGTTAATATTTTTTTCTTTCTATCCACCTTCGCACTTTGGTTCTTCATTCCTGATACATTTAGAATTTCCATAGCCTTTCTGTAGCTTTTCTATTAGCGAATGTATTTTTAACGCGGGGCAAATACTGATGTCATTTAAATGAATGGATTTCCGTGAAAGGGAACTTGCACCTTATATTATACTCTGATTAGCATAGGAAACGCAAGGTTAAAATCACAACATATCCGAAACGAAGATAAGCTCCAAAAATAGAAGCAAGGTAAACTTAGAACATCATATTCATTTTAATGAAAGAACATCACTAAGCAATTTTTCTAACTAAGCTTAAATCGCTTAGACTCCGCTTAGATTTCGCTTAAATCGCTTAGAATTCGCTTACATCGCTTAGATTTCGCTTAAATCGCTTAGATTCCGCTTAAATTGCTTAGAAGTGAAATACAGTTCTTTTAGAGTCGGATTACAATATTCTCAGCAAGTAATGTTTCTTGTAACAGGCATAACACAAAAATTACTTCTCGAAAGAGAAAATTGGCAGATATTAAGTTGATGGTTTGATATTTAGGACTGGATCAAATTGCATAAGGTGTATTCGCGGAGGCAATTCCGAACCGGTTCGGAACTTCGCGAATGTCACCGGGAATACACATATCATTTGAATCATTAGATAAAAGCATCTCTCAGATTAATACATAACAATCCTTTTAGGTTCGTAACAGGATTATTTTTATCATACACACAAATTAGGACGTAACCAAAACTGAATGTCCGAGATTAAGTTAAATGTTTTACGTTAACTGGAAAATATTCTGATCTGAGCAAACTGATTTTGGGTCAATCCTTATGCTGAACTGCTTGCTCAAATATTCCGATACAAGTCCAAGTGTGAAAGTAGTTTTTCAGTAGTAAACTATGACGTTACGTTACAACGAAATAATGTTTTCGGTTTCCGTAATGTTTTTCGTTTCAGCCTTTCCAACTGTTTCGTAAGCGTTTTTCGTCACGTGAACTAATAAGTACTATTTTGAAAGAAAGAAATACATACTTCGTAATTTTCCACAGCAGGTTTATTCTACGACTAGTTTCGTCAACGAGTTGACATCTTCAGGTGATAGTCACAGAATTGCAATGGTTTAAATATGAGGAGGAGGGGAAGTGGAAGGGGTAAGTTTAGGAAGGGTGGGGAGAGGGGAGATGTGTGTTGAGTTCCACAAAGTGAAGCTTGGGGATATTAATTTTATTTTAATAAGTATCATTTTTTCTCCTTTTTGTTACGCATAACTTTTTCAAGCAATGTCCTGGATGCATAAGAAAATTTCCGCGATTCCTATAATTTTCTTTACTTTTTACAATAATCTGCATATCTTAAGATACTGACTCCCGATCCAGCGCGTATTTAGTTTGGTTGCAATGCCAATGTAGGAGTAAAACACTATAACATGTCAGGTATCACTCAGCCAAGACTCACACACCCACTAGGAACAACTGTGGGAGTGATTTTCAGCTGAATACATTAGTTTCCATCAACCCATAACTAGACTATATTTATTATTTCAATCATCTATTTTGACATTTACTTACAATTGACGGAAATTTTTACCAAAAACATTTTTAAAAACATCTCACAAAGGATTGATTAATTTTTGAAACTCTCCTACGAAGGGAGTATTTCCTGACTGATAGGGAGTGCATTCTGCCTAATTAGAAACCGCAAGATAACCTCCCAACTATATAGTCAGAAAGAACTGCGGGAGTGATTTTCGACGGTTAACGAACCTGACTGCTACGTAAAGTCGGCCAAGTAGGTCTCTAACCTTTCCCAGATGATCAAAGAATCTTCTACCCTTTCTCAAAATCAGACTATATATATATATATAATTTTGAGAAAGGGTAGAAGATTCTTTAATCATCTGGATAATATATATATATATTGTTTTCGCTCTTTTGGTGCCGCACAGGAAACCGGAAGAGCTACAGTTCCGAAGGAGAGGGATTTTTCCGGCGGAATAAATTGCCGAAACCCCGCTCCGACCTAAAGGGCCCCGATTTTCTTCTCCGGTGGGAGAGAAGCAGAAAATGCAAATGGGGGCATCAGAATGACGGATTGCCTCAATCTAGCGACACCTATTAGGAAAAATTGCAGCCAAGTGACTTCCGCGAAAATAATTTAATGCGAAAAGTTTCTGGGGAGGAGGTGGGCGGTCTGAGAGATTTTGAGAAGGAAAAGAAGTCTGTTGGCATGTGATTTCCTCCGCACAGTATCCATTACCTCTGAATTATTATTTTTCTCTTTCGCGACTCTCTTTTCGCTCCAGGAGAATCCATCGCCGGGATCTGGGAAGGTGACTTTTCCGCATGATATATGGACGTGTGTTTCGATTGAATCGAATGTTTATTTCGAAAAATATCCTCCGGAGCGCTGGTGCGTTCACGTTTCGTTTTCAATCTTCGTGCTCCGGAATTTATTTTTCTTCCGTGTATTTTGCCTCGGACATATTCTGGTTCTTTTCAATGCTCTAGAAAAATGGGCGAGTGAGCAATTTTCTTGTAAAATACGTGCACTGAGAAAAGTATTTTTCTGCAAATTAAACTATTGTTTGTTGTTAAACAATGTTTGTTTGTTTGTTATTTCTTAGAGTTACTGAATAGCTACAAATCGCTTGCTTCACCTATACAACAGTGTACTATCAATATTTTCCTTTCCATTTGCATTATTGAAACTTAAGTATGACACATATTGTTATTTGAACTTACATTTAAAGTTTTAGCTGTACACTTTGCTTTATTCTTTTCTTTCCAATTTTATAATTTGTAATTTTATTTATTTTTAAAATTTAATGCATTTTGTTGCATAATTTTACTGTTTTCTGTTCACTTTAAAGGCCATGTGCTGATTAAGGATTTCTATTGAACAAATTAATAATAGTTTACCTTCTTCAAATTTAAATATTCATAAACATTTCTGATTTTATGAATTATTTTATTTCTTAATACTCAATTAAAGTTTAATTTAGCATAAAATCTATCATCGTTGGCCGGATAATGAATTGAAGAATACCTTTGTAATTTCCAATTTTAATACAATTAAAGAGTTAATCTTCACTTCGCCATGTCGTTTCACGAAGTCCGACCTATCACGATAGGTTTTATTCGTAATGCTAGTAAGTCTGTAATGATATTTTTTTATGCAGAAATGATAAAATATTAATATAACTTGATACAAATCGTTCGAGTTAATTACAATATCAGGTTTTCGTTCTATATTTTTAGACCAGAGTTTATAATAGAGAACTGCTATACATTTTTTCTACACTTAAGAATTTTAAATCGTCTTTTGGCTCCATCAAGTCTGCCAGAATCATTCAGGTTTCCATTTATGTATTCATACAAATATTCAGGCGTTTTAGAGGATAATATTTTGAAGGTGAAGACACCCAATTCAGATTCAGATAACAGAACTGCACTAATTTATAACCAAAGCTTTGGTGAACTCAATGACGGAAAAACATTCCTCAACTGTATAGTAAAACATGCACACCCATGCTAATGGACATTTTCACACATCCATGAACAAAATCGGCTTGTTCGCACCACTGGAGCCATTCCTTCGAATATGAGCCCGAGCCCGTCGAGCTGTTCCAGACACTGAACACCGCTTAAATCACAAACCTTCATTACAGCCAATGCCGATTCCCAAATGTATCGAAACGAGTCTCAGAAAAGAACCAGCGAAACGCTTGTGCAGACCCCCGGGAGGTGGGGAGGAGATACGGCGCCAACGACACCATGAAGGTGAATGATAACGACCCTTAGAAGGGGAGAGAAGCTCCTTTAGCGAGAAAGTGAAGCGCAGAGGCTTAAAAATAATGAAGGCCGATAAAAATGAATTACGTATTGTAAGGAAAAAAGGCTTCCTCTGTCGGATTTGCACGTTCCTGCGAGATCGAGAAAGTCTCGTCCGCTGGTAATCGCTTTTCGTTCTGGGAATATTCCCGAAGCGATGCCATCTGTCTCAGTGTGTCGGAGAAGGGGCGGAAGAGTTGGCGAAGGAGTGACCCTCGTGACCCGAGGCCATATACGTGAGAAGGCGTGTTGCAGCGGAGCCAGCCGGGACCTGCCCTTCCGCTTTGCCCTTTCCCTCGCCCTCGGTCCCTTCTCCCGCACCACCTCCGCTGCCGTCACGGCGCCTTTCGAGCTACATTTTTTCGCCATGAAAAATAAGTCCTCATTCGCTGGTTCTTAATAGTCGAAGCCTCGTATTCGCGTTTAGAGACTAACTATATTCACTTAACTTTTTATCTATAGCGCAATCAATCCCTGCAGAGCTATGCGGAATTTTCTTGATCGTGCTTTGGTTCAGAAGTAATTTATGCATTGGTTCCTTGCGGCAGCGCCTCTCGACCAGTAAGCTCCGGAACACTGTTGAGCCCTTAGTAAATTACTAGTTTAATGCGTGATTTCGCATTGCATGTGTGATTTATTTTGCGGTACGTTTTAGCAGTAGTAGCATTGTTAAAAGTGCTTCGATAACCAAAATAATTTCGTACTTATGGGCCCCCATCGGGAATCGAACCCGGGACCGCTTCCACCAAAGGCGAACGTGCTGCCCAGTTGGCTATCCGGAAGCCTTCGTACATTTTAATTCGTAATGCAGTAGACTCGATTATCCGAGTTCGTGTGAACCGTGCCTACCTCGGATGAACGAAAGCTAACACAGAAATTTTGCATACGTAAATTAAAATGTAAAAGCGCTATTTTGATGCCTTGCCGTAGTACGACGAGTGTTTACAATTAAGGAATCACTTTCATACAAACATTTTTTTAAAAGAATATTTCTTCTTTCTTTCATAATATATACGTCAAATGTCCAAATAAATTCTCAGTACTTTTCTCCGATTAGGGTATAGTTATTACATCTCTATTCCTTACTGGTATGGTGCAGTTACAGCAAAAGCATGGTGGTGGTGGTGGTATTCTGGTACATATGTTTGTAACTAAAAGAGGCGAATCACACAAATATGTACTTCGCATGATACGAAACCTCGGTTAACCGGAACTCGGATAATCGATACCATACTATAGCACTGTATCGAAAGTATTACGTTATTATATTTATATTTAATATATTATATTATTATACGTTCCTCTTCATTCCGTAAGATTTTGAATGGCTTCGACCCTTTTGATCCTGCATTTCTTTTCCTGCTTCTTTGTTATTCGTCTTATTCCATTAGAAAAGTTTTCTCAGAATGCTGGATGACTAACTATGTCTGTGAGATAGGCCGAGGATGAATTTTATGGCATGAAAGAGTGAGAGTTTCGGATGATTCGTTAATTTCAGTAGTATGGTTAGTGATTTTAAATATCGACAATAAGCTACCATAATTTTGCGATAAATACGATGAAATTAACCCATAGAAACCCATAAATACGAGTATATCTCCATTTATTATTTTATAGCCTCTCTCGGTAATCAAAACGGATCGAAGGTAGTCCAGAATAATGTAAATGGCTGTTTTAATCTGCGTCATAGCATTAAGGTATAGAATTCGATGTTTCTAGGAATACATGGATATAGAAGAATATATGCACGTACGTGTATAAAGCTAAAAATGAAGCAAATTTAGAAAAGAATGAAAATATTTTGTGAGATACCAAGCCATTTCTGCCTACAAGAAATAAGAACCACCGAATGTCTTCTTCATGGAACAAACTATCGTAAGTGTATATTGGAATAATTAGCGATTCCCATGTTCCCTTTAATCACTCAGTGATATTTAGAACAAAATGTGAAGAAATAGAATCGTTTAGGTTCCCTTGTACTTCAATCTGACAATTTGTCTTTATGACTATATATTGATTAACCACGACTTGTCACATATTGCAATTTTAGTGAGAGACAAATGCATAATTATCAAACTCCAGTGCCTTATCTTAAATGGCTACATTATTTTGCTTCTTTAAAATAGTTAAGTTACAAATAAGAGATAACTAGCAGTTTAAAAGAAATCAAAACCAGGGAGTTCCATCAGTACACGCGGAGCATTCTTATTAAGTGAGAGAAATCGACATGCAATTAAGGAGTAGAGAAGTTGTCTTAAGACTGACTTAATTAAAAGAGGGTCGCATCCTATTTTCCCATTACTTGACGAGAGGGTTTACAGAAAAATGAGGATGTTAAAAAACGTCTGAAAATCCTAAGCGACTTTAAAGAAGGTTGAAGTGAGTAACATGCGGATTTATTCACAGAAACGAGGTTTTCGGAGTACTCAAAGATATTTAAGGAGAGTTAATTTAAAATAAGATGTTTCCCTTTACTCTCATTTCTTCACTTAATACATGAGATCAAAGAACTAAGCAATGTTTTAGGTCTCGAATTTTTAACCACAGAACAAGCCGACCGCATGCGAGCTGATGATTACTTAATGAGGAATCCATGTGCTGTTTATTCTTACAGCATAGTAATTTTATTTAAGAAGTAAATGAAGAATGACACAGCATAGGCTTTTCTAACGAGCTTCAAAAAGGTTTTGCCTACGATCGCCAATGGTTACTTATAACTGTAGAATGAAACCTCACAAACCACTTTAACGATGCATTATGCAAGAGAGCATTCTCATCTTTGTTTTACAAATGGGGCTAACTATATCAACGAAATTATAAGATGGAAAGTATTTCGGTAGTTGCGGATAAGGCCGCACCCAGGCCGTCATAAGCCCGCGTGCGGCCAGAATTCCGCATTTTCCCCACCTACAATCTGGGACGATTTTAACAATTCTCGACCGGCAACCCTGCCCTCTTTCCCCTCATCCACTCCCACTTCCCTTCCTCTTCTGCACCGGAATCCCACCGCGGCTTCCGCTCCAACCGAGACGGCCTCTTTGACCCTCCTTGCGTACGCTCCGTTGGTAGTAACCGCTTCTTATTTATGTGCCCCGATACCCCTTAAGCGTACCGCGCCAACTACGACACCCCCGCAGTCTTTCCCCATCTTCAATTCTGACCGGACGTGAATCAACGTTTTATATCTCCGGAAAAAAGGCAGCGATATTGTGGTTGGTCCGAGAGAGATAAGAGGGAGCCACTGTCGATATTTCAACCCGGGTCGACAATCGTCGCCGACGGGAAGGTATCAACTAAGTCAATTTCGCGACGTTTTAACCGGCACTTTTTAGAAAAGAGGAGCTGCAAAGAGGATTGTGGGCAATTTAACCGTCACGAATTCGAAATGGGTCTGGTAGTGTGTTTACAAGAGATTTTCTTCTATAGAAAAGTTTGTTGGAAACATGAGGGGATACACACATAAGTAGGGACAAAGATGACGTCTTACAAACGTATATCGTTCGTTTGTGTATACAGTGATAAGGCACAACATAGTTGGAAAGACCTAATGTACGTACTTTCCTGATTCTCCTATTTGAAATTAATTATAACTTGCAATTAATTTTTAAAATATAAACTTCAATAATAACATAATGAAAAGATGCAATTTATTATATAAAAATATATTTCATGTTTAAGAGAGAAAATATTCATTCTACATTTAATTGGCAATACGACTGTGAGATTTATTGATCCGTAAAATCTACTGAAAAACCGACAAACGGATCAGTTTCACATACATAAAGTACAGACAAAAGAAGAATTTCTTTGCACGTATTTAGAGACTATAACATTTTGTCAGTGCATTTAGTAATTATAACGGAAGAAACAAAGCATTTATATCAGCGAGAAAATGAAGATAATGAGAGGGCCTTGATAGGGTAACGAAAGCCACGTTCGGCGACATTTTTTGCACTGCCACCTGGCTAAAAGGCCAAATTGCAGTGAAGATGAAAATAAATAAAGGTGAAATTTAGCAAGTTTGCTCGATGTGTATTTGTTTGGATAAAATTAATCAATTTTCAATTTTGTTTTATCTTGGAATATTTTTCCGCAATTACTATATTAATGCATCGGAGAAGCGGCGATATAAATATACTCACCGATTACCGTTAAAATATTATAAAATAAAACCTTTTGGAAACAATTCTCTCAAATTATTTACCAATGATGCAACAGTGTCTGGTAACGAGATTTACATTTACATTTTTTAGATACCCTTTTCATACATTTTCTTTGCCTATAATCCACATGGTTTCTTGCATATTCCATATATTTTTTTTTGCATAGACATAGACCTTATAATTGTCTTGCATAGCCGTTAAACTTTTCTTGCATAGTTCTTATAATTTTCTCGCATAGTCCTTATCATTTTTTTGTTAAAATGTTAAAATTTTTCTATAATTTTTTTTTCGACAACTAAATATTAGCGCAAGTTAATTCAACGTGCAAACGAGTGCCCGAGTAAATTAAATTAAATTAAAAACTTTCCGAGAGAAAGACTCCGATCTCATCCGGTCGCGTTTAATTAAAATAAAAATCGGCGAAAAATCACGGAGCAAGCCATCTCTAGCTACGAACAAAGAATTGTACTAATCCACCCGTAAACTTTTATCCTTGATGAACCAAACGCAAAGTGTTGCTCAAAAGAGCGAGAAAGGGACGTGGGTGCTCAAACACAGAGAGAAAAGATTAAAGTTCTCGAGGGTTACTCTTTCTATCCTACTCAGTATCAGTGACATACCGTTCCGAAATCATCTAGCGGAGCCAATGAGAAAGAAACAGGAGCTTGTGGAAGAAAGAGGAAATTAATTCCCGCCAGACAATACAAAGAATCCAGGACTCGTTTCACTGGCCCCACTCTGTAACGTGAGACCATGATATTCTCTCTCACCCTTCATTTCTCTATCCCGCTCTCATTTTGTGGCAGTAAATTCTCACGGCCCCTTTCTGCTTTCTTTCTCATCAGCCCCCTCATACCATTCATTCTCCTTTATTTGTATCCTTTTTTCGTATCCCTTTCTCAGCGGCTAAGACATCTACAGGCCTTTGATGAAAGCTTTGCCATCTGTTACGAAATGGCGAATTTCAGCATTGCCGTTTGCTAGAAGGCATTGAAAAATGAATGTCTGCTTAAATTATGATTTAAGCCTGATTAAATACAGCTGCGTCAAATAAAGGTCTATTGATTGTTTTTAGACCTAATTCTTCCGCCATATTCCCGTTAAAATTTCCTATAATTTCTATTGTATTCCCGTGTATTTGTATGATTGAGACTGCGAACAAATCCAAATTCTGGAGTTCTTTCATGGAATTCAAAATAATTACAAATTCAAATTATTATTTCTTTTAATTCATCCGGTTATATTTTCATCTTATTAATTTCCCCAATTATCGATAGCTTCGCTTATGACTTGCTGTGTTAATCCACATGGTTTCTTGCATATTCCTTATAATTTTCTTGCATAGTTCTTAAAAATTTCTCGCATAGACCTTATCATTTTTTTGCATAGTTAAAATGTTTCTATAATATTATTTCTACATTATTTCTCAACTCACATAGATGAATTACACATTTGAAGACAGAAAAGAATCGAATTTGTCGCCAGGCTATTTATTAATCGTTTTAAGGATTAAGTAAAAGTACCATTATAATTTCAATCTCGTTATATATTGATACGGTATGTGTTAAACACGGTGCAGGGAAACGTATTAACCTCATCGAAGAAAACCATCGCCGCTGGTCAACGGTGGACTAAATTTAAGAAAAATAGGTTATGGAATTTAACTAAAATCCATAGTAAGCAATGAATCGCTGGGTATAAGGGAAAAGCTTTTGTTAGTAAATAAGAATACTTGACTCTAATCAGTACCTTAGCCTTTGTCACTCAAACGTAATCTCAGTGTCGTGCGAGATAGAGCCATCATTCTCAAGGGCAAGTTCCTCACGAATTTACTTCTAAAAACTCAAAACTTAAGGAGCGAGAATATCAAACTCAGCTTTCTTAATCCTTTGAAATCTCTCGCCTTTCCCATCTGTCACTTTATATCCCTACTATCTTCAATTTTGAATCCTTTTATCTGTCTTAAAGCTTTTCTTCCACAATTTGACGTTGCGTAATAAAACCTCCAAATCCTTCCAGCTTTTACTCTTTAATCCCTCCCTTTCCTTTACATTGAATTTCATCTCCTACTTCCAAGTAAAACAAATGAAATTTTTCTTTGCCGCATTCACTGTGTTACGTAATAAATCCAAGTGGGTCGCTTACATCACTCGAACGCCGCACAAACCTCAGTTAGCTCTTTTGATACGAAAAGGAAATGAGTTAATCAATGCGAGATCTTAACGTTGACAAGAGAGGTGAACTGAAGTAAAATTCCGAAAACCCGAATCCTTTCCGAACTGCCGCGTTTTTGGATATTATTACTTCAATCCGAATATGAGTTCGGTTTCCATGAAAATGAGATTTTGCACTTTGAATGACGTTTCACTCACCAAACATGTAAAAACTACTTAATTGAGACCGTCAAATAAATGAAAGGATAAGGTGTTTAAATTCGCACATTGAGGTATGGACTTAAATCCCAAGGGTAAACAGATGTGAAAAATGGCGACTGTGACGTGAAGTTGGAGATCTAGGTTCGAGTCTCAGTCATGTCTCTATTTTTTACAAATGTTTATTGTTGAGTAACACCATATAGTGAATAGTACAGTGTATCAAGCATAGTATGTTAGAGTACAATCATATCATAACAAAGATGAAGAAATAAATGACGAGACCGCCGTATCCGGGATTCGAACCCCGGTATCCCACTTATCCCCCCTATATAAATACATTATGAATAATAGCACATGATGTATGTAGTAGTAAATTTTTTATAATAACTACAGTCGGTGTTACTTCAGCTAATAAGTGACCCTGCTCACGATACTTCGGCCAGTGAAGAACATTTACCTGTTTTTTGACTTTTAAATTAATATGGATTCGGTTGATAAGTCCTATGAAGTACGCTCGCATTTGTGAACGCTAACAAAAAATTGGAAATGAACAAATGACAATTGATAAAAACCATTCATACTAACCTAAAAAATAAATTATTACTTTTAGGTCAGAGTTTTCGCGCAATGCGGTATACGACAACTTATAAAATATAGCACTTCGGCCAACAAAGGATTGCTTTCTGTATGCAAAGCTGATTTTCTAATGAATTACATTGGGGGGAAAATGGGTTCATAATCAGTTTGCAAGGATGCTTGGTTAGGAAGAAAGATGACTAAGATGGTGAACAAGGAGTCGAGAAATATTTCTCTGGAGAGAGAGTGTGTGATAAGCTGAGAAGCGAAACATGTGTATACTTACGATCTTACGCAGCACACAACACACCGTTCGATTTTTATCGAAGGAACTGTACACCGTAGCTTTAAGAATGAAAGGAATCCATGGGAAGTCGTCCTTGGGTAACAATATTAATATTTATGCGAAACTCTAGTAAGATGGTGCGTAGGAGTGTTATAAATACATGAACCAAACATATAGTTCACTCCGAAAATAACCTTTACCTAAGTATATATGTGCGTGCATATAAGCACGTTAGGCGAGAACTGTGTATAAGAGCGACTCGTGAGTTCGGTATGGTATGTCGCAGCTAAGGTAAATTAATCGCGTAAGAGCTCTTTTCATTTCATGCACTTATGTGGAACGCTAGGACAAAGAGAAGGCTTCATAATTAGAACCTAGGGTGATGTGTGATCATAAAATCATCAGATTTCGAAACAGTACTCAGCTTCAGTTCGGCTTGAATCTCATACTAACCCATACAGAAACGAAAGAAAGTCTTCATTCGACCTTCAGCCTCTATATTATCTTTACTCTCCTCTTCCAATAGTTATTTTCCTTCCTCGAGCCCTTTCCCTTAATATCCTCTCTCCCTTCCTCTTATCCCCCTTTTCCTCTCCTCTTCCTCTTATCCTTCCATTTCCTCTCCACTTTCCTTCCCTATTTTTCTTCCTCTCGCTTTCCTTCATTTCTCCTCTACCCAGCAAGCCCCTTTCCCATCATTTCCGTTTCTCTTTACTCAAGCTTTCAAGCGAGCTCTCCATCCCTCTCTCCCTTCCGGCTCTCATTTTTTCTCTCGAACCCTTATCTACTTCCTCTATTCTATCTTCTTCCACCCACGCCTCCCATTACACGTCAAACCAAAACCATGAACCTCTTCTCCACGTCTCTCCATCAGAATCCGCAATAAGTGAAAAGAGGAATCGAACTAACTGACAACTGATACACTACAATGCAATAAACCTCCAATTTTTCCGTTTTCCTCTAATGCAGCGCATAAAGCTAAATTTGATAACAAAGGCCGCTCGATAATTCATAGTGAATTAAAAATGCAACGACGCGATGATTGTGCAGATTGAATAATCCCTGGTTACTATTTTGTAAATATCATAGTAACCAATTGCCTAGATCCTATATAATAAATTTTGCAATCAATTTAATGCATTATTCCAATGTACACAGTCCAACATTCCAATGGATTGAATCTTGAATTAACTTGACCTTTAATAGAAAAGTAATGCTGGGCATTATTTAGCTATACTTCACGTCTGATGTTAAAAATTCGAATCAAAAAGTATTTTTATGGAAATTGTAATATTTAGCGAAGCAAAACAATTCGTGTCTCTAAAATTCACATCACAGAATATCCTTCACCCTTTGACCTTGCAACCTAGAGTTTCCCAATCGGCATTAAAAATATACAACAATTATGCAAGAACATCTTCGTATATATTTTATAATTTTATGTTCCATTAAGGTTTCATATAGCATGAAATTAAAAATATATTCACCATTACACTAAAGCTTTCCACTAAATATGTAGCAGTAATGGAGGAATAAAACATTCTTTTGATCATTATATGGCCAAATTGTTAGTGAATTTTAGTAATGAAATACCGGATATATGAAAATTCTTTGGTTGACACATCTGGCATGTCCCGGGTAATTATAAGATCGTAGTAGTGTTATTGGAAAAAGTGCTTCGACCGTATAGGTTATTTAGCACGTAGGCCCCCACCGGAAATCGAACCCAGGAGCGCTTTCCGCGTTGCCCACTTAGCAATCGGGGAGCCTCGGTTATAAGATCACACAGTTCATTGGTCTATAGTAATGCTCCCAATCGTATATATGGTAATATATATATATAGCAATGAAGAATATATATGGTAGTAATACTATGAGGTGATCACTAGGAATGGTAGATCTGATCAGTAATTACCACAGAGATTTTGATAAGACAGAGTCAGGGAGTGAAATAATATGCCTGAAATATTGACTCTGAAAGAGCAGATAGGAAAAATAATTTGGAAGACTTTCATAGTTTTGAATCATAGACGAGGAGATTGATGCTAATGGATAAATATCAGAAATGGATAAATATCAGAAAAGGAAAGGTAATGGAAAAACAGGAGAGAGAAGGAGGTCTGTATGAAAAATACAAAGGGAAATATAAACTTGAAAAAGGTAAAGGGATATCAACAGGAAAGAAGGTAATTGGTATGAAAATGTTAAAGCAACTTTTCAACTGCATAATGGTGGACGGTGGAGCATAGCAAAAAGTATAGAGAAGTCGGAAATTCAAGAAAGACGTCTGTGATATAAATCGAGAGATATGTGGAGTTCGATACAGTGTATAGTGATTGTATAATAGATACAATACGAAGGACAATACTGCAGGAATCTTCATATCAAATCAAAAATGCTATTATCCATAATCAGCATGATACAGCATTTTTCAACCTAAGTGCTTCTTCCAGATTGCAGAAGTTATCTGAGTGAAAAATTGGGTGTTCAACTTATTCTCTTTCAAGTGAGGAGGAAAATATGTAAGTGAAATTCCACAGGAAATTTGATAACACTGGCGACCAGTTTTATACTAGATATCCACCATCAGACACTCCATCATCACTACACCGACGACCGGTTCGATTGGTTCATCAGGAACACGTAGTTTGAAACCGGTCACTAGTGTGATAAAATTTCCTGCGGAATTTCGCTTAGATATTTCCTTCCTCTCCTCGGATGGAATTCCACCAAGTGAATTCCTTTAGTTTAATTTCTTTTTTTAATCCACTAAATATCCGCTTCGAGAACCACTTTATACAAAGTTCCATCCAGAACACAATATCTACATTTGAAACATAACGAACTCACTTGATACGTATATAGTTACTATAAAGAGGACTTGAGATAGCGATATATGCTGGAATACCATGTTCATACAATAAAGAAAACAAAATATGTACTATCCCCAAAGAAAAGAACAGTAGAATAACTGCAGGTCTGATGACATGAATGTGTCGAAATCGGTAGCTGTTCTTCCTTTTTTTATTGGTAGTACATACTTTGAGACTGTTGTTTTCTATATTGCACAGATACCATAGTTGAAGGTGCTTCTACAGCAGAGAGTATTTCGCACATATGGACCTCCACCGGGTGTCGACCCCGGGAACGCTTTCATCAAAGGAGGGCGCACTACCCATTTAGCTAACTTGGAGCACAGGATCCTGGTAAGAGAGAAAACCTACCAATTATTCTCAATCAATTCTACCTCTTTCAGATTATCTAATGATAAACCAAATCATATAGATAAATAAATCATCAAAGTTAAAATCATAAGTTTCGGGCATCTTTCGGGTGTCTAATCAAAAGTTCAAATCATACGTTTCGGGCAAAAAAGATGATCTAGCAAATACCCCATCGCATACCCGATTGAAACAGGACACTCACTTTCCCCTTATGACCCACCAAACCGTAAAAACACAACCGCCTCACCCCCCATTATCAATTCACTTAGGATCCACCCACTATCCGCCATTCCCCAATTACGTCACGCACCGTCATCTATCGGCGATCTCGTCCACAGACATCCGATTTAAAAGGAGATAAGCAAGAGGAAGAGCGGGAGCGATAATGCTTCAGGGAGAGAAAGGAAATCCAGAGGAAAAGGACGGTTGAGGGAGACTCGGATTCGTGGAGGTCCACCGCATAGGGCGGCGAGAGGCAGAAAGAAATGGGTGTCCTTTTTATTTCGAGAAAATGGAATAGCAGAAGTTCTGCCGGTCTGCGGCTACCCTCGTCATTTTGTGCATCAATCAGACCATTCGGTCGTTCCTCTTTACCTCCTACCATCGCACTCTACACTTCTCGTTTTCCTTATCTCTTCTCAGGGCAATATCCCGCCATCCAAACTCGCCGTCATGTTTCCTAGAAAACCTATTCTACGATCCATGAACGGTGCAGGAGGTCCCTTAACGGGAGGGCGCGGCAGGAGGGAAATAAAAGAACTTGAAAGAATTATGAGAGGGGAGAAGAGGACAAAGAAGTGGAAAAAGAGTAAGAATAGAGGAATTAGAAGGAGAAATAGTCAGTAAGTAAACGAATTAAATCCTTTCTCACGAAATAATGATTTTTTCTGTTTCTTGAATTATTCTTGAAGATAACTTATTTAATGTTTTCATCGAAGGCCAATTCGAATCCTAACCTTTCTTTTATTAGATAACAAAAGTGTTGGATGAATCAGTATATTTGATTGTATCATATACGAAAATGAGACAAAAGTAACTAAAAGATACACTTTTATTCATCCTGTAACAAGAAGACAGGCAAATGAAGTACTCCATTCTAGAGGCGACACCAGAATAGCTAATTAACTCAAACTCTCCCAATACGATTCTGAAGTCCCGACAAGATTTCGCATGTATTCTATAAGAGATTGATGCTACGGAGTATTATTCCCCCACATAACCCTCGCCCAGATAACATGAGAATTATTTTACGGAAAAGGTCAGTGGAAGAAAATGAAGTAAACGTATTCGGAGAAAATGTGGACGACACATTTTATGATGCCAGTTATCTCCATAAAATCCTTAGGCAAACAGAATGATGAATAATCTCTGGTTAATGTGCGAAAGTGGAAAGTTGTAGGAAATATGTGTAAGGACTATGGTTGATATGCCATAAATATAGCTGTAAAATCCAAGAGAGTTTCTGTTTAGGAGATGAAAGAGGACTGTTTAAATTGAGTACATGCTGCAAGTACATGCAGAGAAAACTTTCAGATGAATAAGTCCACAAGGAAAAGTTACTAAAATATATACAGAGGTACTTCAAACGATGATCGATACTGTGACGCTTTTTATCTACGCGAAAAAAACATTTACATTAAATTGTTATCAGCTATGGGAAAAGTAAGGTAAAGTTCGTAATGGTTATAAAAAATGATTACGTAATAGATGGAAAGAAAATATAACAGACTGTGATCTTCTTTTTAAAGCTTCACCTCGGTCTGGAGCGTTTACATGAATTCTGGAAAGCAAAGCCACAATTCAGCATCAGAAACAAACTTGAATAGAGACGAGTTTTTGGGAACGGTAAGCAAAGGGAATAGAGTATAAAATAAAAATCTGTGGAGGGATTGCAGTAATATTTTAGAGAAAGTTCCGCTTGAGATAGCGGAGAGGGTATAAAGGATACGGAAATAAATATTGATGGGCAAAACACAACCTTTTCCGCTATCAAACATGATTTTACACTCAAAACACTGCCCTTCAATGTTGAGGTTTCAGAAAAAAAGAGTATAGCGTACATTTTACCTCGAAGTTAGACATTTCTATGGAGGCATTACGTGGAAAATGATTTACTAGAAAGCTTGAGCTTTTCAAATAAACTTCAAACAAATTTCATTTCACAGATTCCTTTTTAATCAAAATACCTTATGTTTCCTTAAGCATTGGGAATTGCGTTATAGAAATAGATCGATTTCCGCGAAAATCATTTCGCATTGGAAAATCGGATTACTTTCCTGGGCGTAAAAGAATAGGATCCTCGAAATATATACTTCAGCCATTCAAATGTTGCAAAAATTGTTATGACAGACAGACGAGAGAATCTGCAATTTTACAAATGTACCTAAAGATAATAAGCAATTCCACGCGTAGGAAAATGCTAAAACAATAATAAGCAGGAAAATATGACAAAGATCACTAAGGAAACATAAATCAACCAAATGGTGTAGTTTTGCCACGAAGAATTGCTCATT
The DNA here is from genome assembly GCA_000376725.2 of Ladona fulva. Lineage (NCBI taxonomy): Eukaryota > Metazoa > Arthropoda > Insecta > Odonata > Libellulidae > Ladona > Ladona fulva. The sequence continues at coordinate 1,282,219 of KZ308203.1, read as the reverse complement.
CTTTATATTCGCTTTTGGTTAATCAAGGGTTTATGTTTGGGTTAGACTTTGAAGTCGACTGAAGAATATGGGAATCGGATGATGATAATCAAGAAAGAGTGGAAAGATCTGAGATTATCGCCAGAAACAACTACAGAAAACTCAAACGGTGACTCCAGAAATAAATATCTGCATCCATATCTTCATAAATACCTTGCAAGCCGCCTTTAGGCGTGTGTCAGGGTAGCAAGCACCAAGCGTTCCAGTAGTTTCTTTAGATTATTGTTGTTGCACGTCATTCTATCTAAAAAATGAGTCTCTAAAACGACTTGTCATCGTTTATATTTTTCTTATTTTATGCTCATCGATGGATCAGCCGAAGTAGCTGTAGGGTCACATGATACCAATTTATCTTTGCTAGAAACAAATTTTCAACTTAGCTTTTCTTGTCCACCTTCTCATCACTTCTTTTCTAACTCTCCCTCTCTGTTGAATTAAGTTTACCTTTTCGGATTTCTTTCAGGAAGCTTCATAGAAAAGAAGTGTGGAACTTGCTGCCTCGGTGCTACATGTCGTATCAACTGAAATTTCACGTTAACATTTAAGTGTTAATCGAATTCCACTGTTATATTTCTCAGCGTCACTTAGCTTAGATATTCCTACAGTGGAAAGACAAAACGGATCGTTCGCTTCGTCATTCCTCCAGCATCGGAATGCTGCAGAAAAACAGGCCGAGGGAAAGGATACGGAAATCGGAAAAACAAAGTAGATATCGGAGTATCGTTGGTAGAAACCGTGAAAAGAAAAGGGCAAGTTGAACAAAGAAACGCGCAAGACCTCGCCAAAGGATTTCCACCAGGAATTTCCCCAAGACACATTGGTGGAGGAACAATACGGGAAAGTAATTTTGGACGTCCGAATCCCGTTGAATCGCGTCCCAGACTTAATTCCCGAGGGGTCGTTAGATCGCTTTAATGCTGAGGTTATTGAGGGACTCTCGAGGGCGATTCTCACGTTCCCAACGGCCCTCGGATTAACATCTTAGGAATGCTCTGCGGACAAGTCGGTTTACCGAGAGTCGGACATGCTTTCGAGCGTCGATTTACATTCGGCAATGAACGGTGCTTGAGGTCGACACAAGGAAAAGTTCAAGGAAAGCGAATTTCGTGCCACAGTGCGGAGTAGAAGTTTTTGAACCCAAACATGAGTGAAATAGATACTATTTCAGACGTAACATTGTGGGATGTCTTCTTGGTATGGTGAAATGTAATTCTCGTTCATTATATTGAACTGAATACTTCCAGTGTGGTTAATTGTCAGAAAGGGGAGGAGAGAAGGGGCTTAGGAAGGTTGGAAAATCGGGGGTTACAAAATGTCTTACTTTGTAACTCCCGTTGTTTCCAACCTACTCCCTTCTCTTGATGACAATTAACCCAATTGCTAAGGTTCAGTGTACCTAATTATGTCGTAGGGCGATGAAACAAACGGGTTATGATGTGAAACGAAATTAAGGTGGAATTAGGTTAATGACGTTAAGGTGGAATTTTCCATATAATTTTATTTCACACTATAACGAGTGTAATAGTGAATGCCTTGATGCAATACTACAGGATATCTATTGATGCAAATCATGTAAGTAATATAATGAACGACACATAGGGAAACTGTGGCATGATTCAGATCAAAGTTTAAAAGGTAATAATTGCTGCGAACCCTTTATATGTAAGCGACAGATAATGATTTGTTTGTCTTTGCTTCATAATTAAAAGTGTTCCTTATAATAATTATTATGAAAATGAAAGATTTTTCTGCTTTGCTGTTTAAAGAACATCAGAAATATACTTATGGAAATTATTATGGCCTGAAAACATAGCAACAGTAATTTAATTTTTTGAAAATCAAATTAAAATACTAAAGGATACTATTTCTGATTAAAGGGAACTATTTCTAATAATGGAAGTGGAAACCTAGATTTAGCAAAATTTAAGTTACAAATAAATATTTCAGTCGACATATAAAAATTTATTTGTAACAACAATATAAGTGATACTGTATTTAAAATGGTTTTTCAGCACAGCACTGTACTTTCTTGGAAAAGAGTATTCCAGAACCTTGCCTTTGTACCATTTAAACTCCAGCAGTTAACTTGAGATAAATATCGAGAAAAGGGTTACACACACGCTTCAATATACACGCAAAATGTATGTTATACCACCAAAAAATGAGATTCGAGGAAAAGAATATGAACTCGAAAATTCTGTATGATAGATAAGAAAGGAAATAAAACGAAAATTCGCCCCAGTATGACAATGTTTCATTATTAGAAAAAATGATGATGTAAAGCATCGTCATCATATGTAGGAGATCGCACACCCTTATCTCGTAGATAAAGGAGATACATCAAAAGGGCGACTGAGGTCAGAATTCTCAAAGGAAAACCCATCGAAATAACGTATTTTCCGTTTCCCTTTACGTTCCACTCACCAGCGTCCCCTCCAAACATAACGAATAACAGGTTTTATTAAGAAAAGCTACGGAAAAATAACTGCATAAATTATGAAGGGAGCTTCCCAGGAAAAATATAAGAGAAGAGAAAGGGGAGCCCGGAATATATTGAGGAAAAGGTCGATTTTTTTGCTGCCTAGAGGAAAAGAAAGGAGACCGGGGAAATATTAAACACGGAAATTCGAGAGGAAGGTCATTTGTATGGCGCGGTCAACGATTTCTTCGCCCAGCTTCCTAGAATCGCGAGAAGATACGTAGAGAAAAATAGGAAAAGGGTAGAAAAAGAGAAAAGGGAGAGCTGGGTACGTGAAAGTTTGAGAAATGTTGACCGTACGAGAGATGACTGCCGAATAAAATAAAAAAAGCAGAGCGGAAGGCGTTATTGGATAGTAATGGGAATGAAAAGGAAGGCATTTTCCCGGAAAATGTAAAGCGGAACGGGAGATGGAGGAGCGAATCGTAACAGTTGTTAGGCAGGGCTTTGATAACGGCCCCCAAAGTGCATGGGATCCAAATGAGATTCTCGAATGGCTTAATGACGCTTCCCTACGAAGACCGAAGCTGTTATGAAGGCAAGAATTGAATGAAGGGGCGTTTTGCCTCATCCTATTTCACCTTCGGAGTTTTTTGACGAGGGAAAGAGTGCATCGTTTAGCATGGATTATGCGCTCCTCTTTCAAGGAGAAAATTTGAGAGTTTATCGCGACTTAAATATGCATGCTTGGATGTGAAACAGGTTGAGCTACCCGATGTCAAAACGCAGACCTGGGTTTAAGAGAAGGATTAGACCGGAGACACTATGGGGAACCAATGTACCTACATTTATGTTTACCGATCGCATTTTAAATTCGATTACTCTCAATTCTCCACATGTGACTATGGTATATTCATCAACCCGCAGTATAATTACGAAAAGTAATAAGTAAAATAAATGAAATAAAGTAAAAGAAAATAAATGAGATAAATATTACGTCTTTATTTCGGGCGAGACTGAGACTACTAAGTCTCCTTTTCCATTACACCCATCGTCAATCTTATTTAGATCTAATTCATAGACAATGCTGAAATATAATTATATTAATGGAAATAGAAAAAATTATTTGCGGGTTGAAATATTCTAAGTGAAGCTTAGGAAAAGTATTCACTGCAGAAAAACAACCACAAAGAAGGGTAATGTAAAAATCCTGCTCAAACCTATGTATGGTAATAACTAAAAGAGAGTTGAGTAAATACCCTTATAAACTGACAATGAAATCTTGGTGAAATTAAAGTAAATAACACAAATAATGAACGCTTAAAATAGTTTAAAGAACCAATAAAAGGAACTTGACCGTTATGGAAGTACAAAACATCTCTGTTCAACAAAAAAATCAACAAACTTGTGTAACTGCAAAGAAAATTCTAAACAAATGACTCGGTCAAATAGCAGTAGTTAAAGTTTTTTTAAAAAATAATCTATGAGGAGAGCTTACCAAGCTGAACCTCTGTTAATGTATACGTACTTGTATATAATTCAAGAGAAATTTATAACTCATAATCATAGAAAGTTTACCACTGCGCCTAGATTATAGGTTTCTTTATGCTACACGTTTGAAGGGCCGGTTGTATAACATTAAGGGGCCAAGATGATGTATTTGCTACTCTTTGCTATCGACCTTATAAAGTATGTATTACAGTCTCCATGCACCTGTAAACAGCCAATTCCCTATCACTTACAACTGAGGAGCACAGGTGATATATTATATTGCTGCATTAACATAGCTTTGGGAACACTCAAACATGGTAAAGAATATGTCAGTCGTAGAGCAAAATTCCTTTGGAAAATGTAAAGTATATAAGTGAAAAAGAAGAACATGGCATCAAAATAAATATTTAAACTAAAAAGCTATCATCTTTCTTGCAACTGAAACCAAATATTTAGGGATAAACGTTTCTTGGAAAATCAACCAGCAAATTATGATTCATGGAATACAAAGTTGTGGAGAGATAGAGAATAATTTGGTGTTTTAATTAAAGATTTTCTTTAACCAAACACCTCTCGCGAGAAAGATTGTAATTTTACTCAGTAGTTAAGCAATTTTACGAAGTAGTAAGTCCACGTCGCCAGTTACGGTGGATACAACTTATATGTCAAGTGTATCTTTCTTGGATAAAATTCTCACCATTAGGAAATTTTTCGTCCTTTCAACAATATTATGCGATTGTCGTAAATTAGAACAATGAGCCAAATATTTATTTCTTTTACTACTTTTCCCCTCTTCTTTACAAATTTTGGTTGCTACTGTCAATATGTTTCGCAGGTTTTTCACGCCCCCTTTAAGTGGGTGTTTTTCTGCAGGGATTTAATTTTTTCCCAAGTGCAGACTTAGGTTTTTTAAACCCACAAAGTAGTTTCCTCATTCACTGCTTTTCTTTCGTTCAATTCCCAATCCCTATTTCATTCTAACTGTATTGACTAAGGGATGTGAGAAGAGACTATTTAGTCTCAATCTCGCCCTTAAATAAAGACGTATTATTATTATTCCCTAACGAATGGAATATTTGTTTTGCCATTACGAATTGCAAAAATTTCGCAGATAATGACCTGTTATCTAGCTTTTGATATATTTCAGAAAAAAATTGATAGCATTTTCTCGGGATCGAGTACCTAGTACTTTGGTCAAGGGAGGCAAAGAAAACTAAAAAATCTGGTCATTATGTCGGACTTTATAAAAAACTTACTGCGTAAGAAAGAGAACGAGCCACGCCGTGGTTTTATAACCATATTAGCTAGAATAAGTTTCTCCACTTATCTATATTATTTTACATATCTTTCTAAAGCGAGCTGGCGACATATTTCAATCACAATCAATTCACAATAATAGGCGTACCGCTCACTAATTTCGTAAAAGTTACAGCGAGAAAAGACGTAAGCCATAAACCAGAGGTGAACAGAATTGAGAACGACACCGAAAATAATTTTCTGTGAAGGCCATAAAAGAGGAAGACAATTTATGAAGAAAAGCGGAGAACGGATTCAAGCTTTTAAAAGAACAGAACGAGGAAGTAAAATCCAGAGGGGAACTAGGGTAGGTTGGCAGTCTCCTGAATGGTCGATTTCTCTCCAAATAGTATTTCCGAGGATAGGCAGCGAATCTGCGATATGGAGGCATAAAAAAAGGGGGCCGTGGAGATGAAGGTGGGGATTCTGCTTGGATATTTGGTGCCATATGGCGTCAAACACGAATTTGCCATGGCAAAATCGACCGTTTCGAACCCGAGCTGGAGAAGGAGACGGGGAAATCATGGGACTTAAAGGGTTACGGGGCATGGGGAACTTCCAGGAGCTCCACCCATCTCAAAGGCAGGTGCAGGACGTTGGGTTCCACTCGTGGGTTAAAGGGGAGAGGAATCCTACATTCTACGTGGGAAAAAGAATACACGGTGGGATGGGAGGGTGGCGCAACACGGAACTAAAACGACAAAGGAGGAACGGATTTATGCGACCGCAACGTTTTGTTGGGAGGGTTTTAACCACAAGGCTTCCGTGTCACCTGCACTCTGGCTATAATATCAGCGGACGGAGGAAAATGATGTCGGCCGATAATACGCGCGGGAGGGAAACTGCGAAATAGATGAAGAAGGGGGACCCGATGGCATTTTCTGTTGCAGATGCGGTTGGAATAAAAGAAGGTCAGTCGGATATTCAGGTCGCAAGTGTTTCTCGATGGGTCAAAGTCAGGCTTTTCCCTATGGAACGTCTGATTTTATAAAATGGAAAAGTGTACGTATTTTCTTCCTTATATCCTGAAAACAGCTGATAGGTTTTGATTACGAGAGATGATAACATGCATCATAAAACATAAGTTTTCCTAGGACATCAGTGGTAAATGTCTCATTAGCGTAACATAATATTACTAATCGAATGATTGATTTTCCTGATTAGTCTACCTTCTAGTAATTCGCCAATCTCGCCTCTCTAGTAATTGTCTAATAAATGAATGTTTATGAGGGGTCCGGGATTATAATTTTTTTAAATAAATAAATCCATTACCGATGAGTGGCCGGGGGGTTTATTTTTTGCATAGGTGACTGTTTGTCGTCGCACCTGCAAAAAATACGAATATTAATATTTCTACCGTGATTAGCTTGAATCGTTCCATTCCAGTGGTCGAAAACAAACTAAAAATACTCTAACGATACATTATTAGACCGAACTCATTCCTATTGTTTCTTATAACTCTTTTTACATTAAACCTTTGCCCGGACCATTACCATGCACACTAAAAGCAATCCCTAGTTATTCTCTGTGAGACCTCTTGAACGTTCCTTCCGAGATAAATAAAATAAATTCATTGAACTATTCTGGTAAATACATTTTTACTGCGAGCACGTTACATATAACAGGAAAAATTTTTTCCAAAGCTAACAAATAACAAAACTTGTATAATAGATGGAATGGAATGTACAGAGGTCGTCCTAACTTTGTGGAAAGTAATCATACGCAGACAAGTAATTCTGATAAAGGAAAACGAACAAATTTTGAATTTAGTTTTAATTGAGTTAAACTGGTAGACCTCCAGATTGATCTTCCTTATCTTAGAAATGGTCCGAATTAATCGCATTTATATATTTGCTGTTAAATAGTTATTTTATTTGTGTTCTTTTTAATATTCAAAAGTTATTTTATCATGAGCAATTTTTGACTGTGCGTCTTAGGTATAATGGAAAGGAACTCTTTCTTTTGGTGAAGGGACATGTTTCTTCTTAAAAAAATTGACATTTTCGAATGAAATTTTATAAACTCGGTCTTAGGGATTCATCATACGCAAATGACTGAGCGAAGCACTCAAGTTTTACAACCCTCCCCGCTGAAGCTCTGGGCGAACTTCTAAAAAGAAAATATCCGAGAATAGCTGGAAGCGACCGATGTTATTATTTTCAACTTTTTAACGAGTTGGAATGTACAGAAATGTTCCTTTAATACGTCTAAGGCATTAGTCTGAAAGTTACCCGATCTATGCGGGATGCCGAAATAAAATGGCGGACTGGAAAGTTTCTGCGATAACAGTGTCTGATTAATGAACCATGAGACTGGTAGAATAATTAACAGGAATTCTCAGACGCGTTACATGGATGATTAATTTAGAACATCGAAACGTACTTGAGATCCCCATAGTTCTGAACTTTTTGTCGGTTATTTCTTGGGAGTGAGATTTTAATCACTTAAAACCTTAACTTGGAGTCGTTATGATTCTTCTCTTCGTTGAAATCCGCCTTACAAAAGAATCGAATTTGCAGCTCTGAAAACTCTATTACCTGAAATCCATCATCTACCGTCTACAGAAAACTGCGGATTGTGAAAAACCCTCTGCCACACGCCGAAAGGCGGCTTGAAGTGTACTTATGAAGATGAATAAGTTTAATTTCAACTTTTACTGGTGATAAATCGTGGTGCGAATACAAATTGTGCATCTATTCACAAATTATTAGCATATGTGAGAAGATGCCGATGGGTGTATCTTATGCTAATTTCCGAAGTCAATATAATTAGATCAGGTCTTCTTTGTAACGTCTTTATTGGCCTGAGAAATCAAGCAATGCTCTGCCGTTTTATGGCATCTGAAATCAAACAAATAATATCCAGGATCATTATGTGTTCATTCTATTCGGAGTATATAAATTTTTATTTTTGAAATAGTTTCGAAAGAGAAACTTCACACCATTGCGAGGTTCGCAGGATTAATAGAAGGGAATAAATAGCTATCGAAANAATTAATCTGACCCACAGAGAGTCTTGAAGAATTGCGTTTCTCCATAACTTGTCAGTCGTTTGCCATTTTCATCCTTGAGTCACCATGTTGCTATTTGTGTTATCGTGTGCATGTAGATTTTATGTAATAGTCAGTAGTGTGTATTTAATATAATTGGAAACAATAATGACCAAATCATTAAAAATTTATCACTTAATTATAATGGGTTTCTAAGAATTCTTTTAAATACCAGAGATGAGTTTGTCTAAAATTTTACAATTAACGAATACACTTCACACCATTGCGAGGTTCGCAGGATTAATAGAAGGGAATAAATAGCTATCGAAATACTTTGCTTCAGTAAAATTTTGCATTATTTTACCGCAGAATTTTTTTATGGATACACCAAATGAGATTTGTATGTCGTCCAATAAACATCTCACCACTATTACATTGAATTTGTGTATAACCTCCAAATCTCATTTATTTATTCCGCACTTCAATTAATTGATGACGAATCGATGATGAAATTCTATTTCATAATTTACGGACCATTCCGTTGCGGTGGAGGAGTGGTTATCGTGCCACCGCTCCCACCTGATTTCCGTTTTTAAATAAAAATAACAAAATAGATGTAATAAGGGTTCTTTCTGCTTCCATTAAAGAAGTTATAATGATAATGACGAGAAAAATAATAATTATTATCATAATAGCATTAAGAATCATCATTAATGTCATAATATCACCATCAAAAATATTAGTATTATTCTTACTATTATAGCTATTATTATTGGAGTGAAACCACGCCTTAGCTGATCCAAATTAATGCCTAGAAAGTACGTCAGTTGGACATAAGAAAGACACACCTCGTATTTCGAAAAGTAAACTTTTAGTATAAAACGAATAAAAAATATTTGTGACAAAGACAATTTGGCTATATACTGCCCATGGATCTGTATATTGAAACAATATCTGATTTCAGAATCAATAAAGATAATAGACCTTGAGGGGATTTTCCGAAGAATAGAACGAATCGACGTTTGATGAGGATATTAAAATGAGATTGGTAAATATTTTTTCGGAAGCCGCTTATTTTAAAGCTATTAAGTGTGACCTGTAAAATAATTTAATGATAAAGGTCGTGGAGTTTTGAGTCTTGGGATCGGAAAATAAGCTGGGGGATGGAAAATAATTACGAAAAGTTAAGTATGTTAGGGAAGGAGGGGATTCTCATCATGAAAGAGAAGAGGAACTGCACAGGAGGCGAATTTGTGCGTGAAAGTCTATTGATGAAAATAGGGCAAACCCGAGTTTTGAAACGAAAATAGAACCTAGCGAAATGATCTTCGTTCGAATAAATTAAAAACTTGTCTAGCAGCATAATATGAAATTGACTGTTATAATATTCTTTCATCATCGGATGGTAGACATTAGAGTTAGAGAAAAGCTTCAAATAGCCGTTAGTTTGCACGCAAACAACGGCTATTTTGAACTTTTCTCTAACTCTAACGTCTTTCCACAGCCGTGTTCCTTTTCCTTATAGAATCGGATGGTAGGTTTGGAGTAAAAATTGAAACGATAAAATTTACACGTGATTTCCAGATTAGAGTTGATTAAAAAATCTTGGTCACTGTAACGCTATTGAATGTAAAATAACTGCAGTGATATCGATGGAAACATCATTAGGCTAATCCACCAAATATGGAAACAAATCAGTACCTATAACTTGCATAATGTAAAAATTTAATATAAAAACTATACCGGGCTCCCGATAGCCAAGTGGGCAACGCGTTGGACTTTAGTGAAAGCGGTCCCGGGTTCGATTCCCGGTGGGGGCTTACGTGCGAAATGACCTAAGCTCTCGAAGCACTTTTAACAATACTACTATTACTAAAAACTATACGCAAATACATAAATACATGGGTATTTATTGGTTAAATTATTCAGTTTTATTTATTTGCAACTATGTATATACCTATTGTTTCTATATTATTCAAGTTATTTCATTTCATTCCTTCGTTTCAGATTTCGACTAATCAGCAAAAACATGTCTCCATCGATACTATTTAAATATCAAATTTTGTTTACATAAATTGTTAAAATAGTGCTACTAAAATATATTTTATTATATTTGTTTACATAAATAGTTAAAAAGTTAAATTACACCAGTAAATTTACTAGCCAAGCGTCACGCAAGTTGGTTAGAGCCACGTTATTAAGGATACGAAGGTAAGCCGTTGGAATAAGGAAGTTCTTGGACCAATAAAGTCGCGACCCGCGATCCTCTTCTGAAAGAGCTATGGAGAGACATCTTGCGGCTAATCAATCAATTGGAATACTCCATGCATTGGAACCAATCCATCAGTGGAGGAAAGCCCCCATCCGGCCTGCCTCTCTACTCCGAACAGCATTATCGACCTGACCTTTTTTCTTCCCTTAAGATGCCATCCAGGAGGGCATTAATTTCTCTTCGGGACCGACCCACTTGAATAGCGGCCACTCACTGTTAGGGTTTTTTGAAAAGAGGCCTTCAGAAAGAGTAAGGGAAGGTAAGATCGCCGAGGAATAGGGAGGGGAAGCATATTACGGGAGCATATCGGTCACTTTCGGGGAAAATTTTTCAAAGTCGCCCAGCGAGGGCTCCCTGAAGAGCGCTCCTGTATTGCGGCTCCTCTTATAGGCCAACGCCCTCTTCATACAAACGCGTTTTTCTCTTATAAATTTAGTTTACCTGATAGATTACCTTCGTTGCGTTATCCTTTCCTTCGTAACAAATCTACTTCTACGCATATAGTAAAACAGTTGTACCATTTTCAATTTTTTATATTCGTTACGAAAGACTATTGGACATATGATGAAAATTAATCTGACCCACAGAGAGTCTTGAAGAATTGCGTTTCTCCATAACTTGTCAGTCGTTTGCCATTTTCATCCTTGAGTCACCATGTTGCTATTTGTGTTATCGTGTGCATGTAGATTTTATGTAATAGTCAGTAGTGTGTATTTAATATAATTGGAAACAATAATGACCAAATCATTAAAAATTTATCACTTAATTATAATGGGTTTCTAAGAATTCTTTTAAATACCAGAGATGAGTTTGTCTAAAATTTTACAATTAACGAATACATTTTTTTAATAATGTATCAGGGCTTGATTCATATACTTCACTTAGAATAATCAAATTATCTTCCCTTGAGAGTTGAAGGTTGGGCCTATTTTCCGATTGCTTAAATTAATACAAAAAAGACTATACTGCAGTTGTGTATTTACATAACATTACACAGTGATTGCGGCTAACTAAGTTTCACGTGCAACTGTAAATATTGAGGACAAATATCATCAATGAGTAATATAGAAAGCCCCAGAATACCTCAACGGAACCTAAGCAGTACTTACATATCTTTTAAACTAAATTTCGAAAAAGATATGGATATTTGTGTTAAAAATTTCCATCTTTTAAGTGATTGCTTCTGGAATTTAGGGTACGTATCGAGGACGAAGATAAGTGCTCTGCACCGTAAGCAGATGCCAGCATCCCACACTCATCCTTGACAGAAAACCACATGTTTGAACATTATTGTTAACTTATGCTACTCAATTTGTTGTTAAAAGTTTTAAATTATTACTTTTTTAGTCCTTGATAATATGCTTTTTGTAAAAGTCCAGCCGTTATGCTTAAGTCGAATCACAAAAAGTAGTTTAGCGGTATTTGATGTTTAAGAATACATTAAGGTCAACTTAAGCACGAGGTATTTTTGAAACGAAGATGTTAACTAAACAATGGAGAGGTCGACCGATACACGAGTAGATGAGGTAAGACTAACTTGAATAATTCAATCCAAAATATATTAGGGGTAACAGAGAAGGGGTTCATAGTTTACACTATCCTTTTTCTAGCTATTGTATTCTGGGTCAATAAATATCACCGCCGAAGCGCCACAAAAAAGAAATTGAAATTAAACTTGGTGCGACACGCTAGTTATCACGGCCACCCCAATCAACACGTTGCGTAATAAGCATTTTTCCGCAGTTTAGGAGACTCCTTTATCAGGGCATTAAGCTCGATTCAAACCTGCGAGAGAACAAGGCCGACAAACATTAACGACCGCATCGCTGTCAAGATTACAACGAAAACAAACGTAAAAACAGAGATTTACAATCGGCTAATCCGCCAAAAATCGCAGCATCAAAAGCGTGAAATATATACCTTACGCAAAAAAGGACGAACGAAGCGAGCCGTTGGGAATGATTCATCGGTCTATCTGCAATAAAAAGAGGATAATCAAGCATCCACGGATAGATTTCATTCCGATACGGATGGGTTTTACGGAGAGAAAAAGCATCGGGGAAACTCGGTGTCATCCGGAATAATTTAAAGAATCTGCCGAATGCATTAAATCAAAGGAAATGGGCGATTTGATTCCGGTATGTATTGAGAGCGTTTACTGCTTCCTCGCAAAGTATTAAGATATAAAATATTACTTCTGGCTCCATTACCTTCGATGTTTTAATATTACCTTAACGTTCGAAATATGTCACCTATGTGAGAATGAATGAAGAAACTAGAAATTTGGTTGAAGAATACTCTGAAATCCACGTTCCATAATATCGAATATCTAAAAGACATAAATACCGTAGGTCACCTGAACGTAATTAACTCAAAGTATTGGCCTAGTAAAAGATTATCTCTTTCAGAAATTAATTTAGGATGTAGGTGAAACCCGTTATAGGTCATCATTAAAGAGATGGCATTGGCAAGGCAATATATATAACACGTGAAAATGTAGATTTGTTTGAAATGTATAATTACGTTTAAGTATTGTCTTATAATATATCAGATGCCACGATTTTATTTCCTATATTTGCTAAAATATTAGCAACCAAATTAACATATCAACATTGTATTATAACATCAATGTGCTTACGCAATGATGTGGCTAAAGCTCAAATTTGCTATAGTGAAATGAAACGTGTGACATTAAAATCTTATCTAATAACGTGTGATTAAGAACAAACTGCGATCTCCACGATATTGTGTATATCGGTTTTGTCTAGTATAATCACTATCCATTTTAACGTATTTTTGAACCACTGGTCAAGCATCAGAGCATAGGAAGATAGATATTATTTTTATAATTTCAGTAGAAATCAAAAGAGCTTAACAATATAGGTTTAGCTTGTCCACGCAAATGTATGTATGGTTTGGCTAAAGCAGACAAATAGAACTGTTTCCTCCATATGACGGTTGAATCAACCACCCATCATGAGGATTCGACCTTTCACTAACTCTGAGTGACAACACGCTTAGCATAGTTTGACCGATCGCACGACCAATTGTATTAATACCACATATTGAAAATCGGGAACTTACCTCTCAACCAGGAAGCATACAAGCTCTTGTGTTAGCGGTAATAAGCTGCATCATCCTCAGATGCATCACGCGTAATCGCTTCTTGATTAATCGGGAAGTGCTAAGTTAGGTCACGGCTATTTTCCTATTTGGCACCAGATTATAGAGTTCGTGGTTATTTGGCCCGACCTGAAGTTTGGTACCAGTGCACTATGCATCATTGGTCGATATTGTTAGTAGTAATAATGTTATAAGTACTTCGACAGCTAAGATCATTTTGCATGTATGTCCCTAAGCGCTCAGTTGTTGCAGGCGCTCAGTTGTCACGGAACCCAAAATCATGGTTGTAGAATAAACTTTCTGTGGTAATGGTAAAAGTCCGTTTTTCATTTCACTTCAAAATGACATTTTCTGAGGCGAAAGAGGAAATGTCGAACACTGAATATTGCATTCCGTAGATTAGGAGTTATTTTAGGGCAAATAATATGCTAATTTGCTTTCTAGTAGTTTGCTCACCGGTAATTTCTTCCCCGGAATATTGCTTACCTTTGATCCGTATCCCTAATTCTGCAAACAAACGTTTACTGTAAGTTATGGTATCTTTAAAAGGCTAATACATTCTCACATTAACTCATTTTTCATGCAATATTGCGCCGAGACTCCCTACCATTTATTCACTTTTACCAGGCCACCTCTTAAGATTCAACTTTTGCATGGGACATCAAATGAGCTCCTCGACCGCGCAACCTTCATCCATCCCTCAACCAATTCTATATCCTTTCCTCATTCGACCTGGTGAGGAAAACCCTTAGATCCCTACCCCTCAGACCCTTCTCCAACCCCTCCTCGATTCCCTGATCCTCCGTCCTTGTGGCGTTAGAAATATTGGATCCGTTGCGGTGGGTGACATGACTCATATAGAAAGAAGCCTAAACTGCCAATATCCCCCGTCATCCCTACCGTAACCTTACCCTTCTCTTCGCAAACTCTTTCCCTACATCCTTTCCGAAAGCAACATTCGGCGCAGAGCGTCTATCCTACTCCACATCTATTTTACATACCCTTATCTCCTGTATATTTTCCGTTGATACTATATTGCTTTCCTCTTCACATCCGTCTATATTTTCTTTCTAGCGTTTATTCTATTCCCCGGAAGAATTGCGACAAAAACTGTTGATGTTAAGGAAATGTTTCTATCGACCTAGTTGGCAGATTTTAGTCGACAAATACTAGATATCTCATCCCAGATCGTAGGAGCAAAATGGCTACTAGATGTGATAGTAATGAAAGTGAACTCTTCATTAAAAATATCATGAAATATAATTAAGTTAAGTAAAGCTGTCTAAGCACTATTAACAATAGTACTACTAGTCTTTTTGTATAGTCTTCAGTCCTAAGGCTTGTCTGAACCTCACCACTTCCACCATCAGCTACGAAAAGTTTCGGGGAGGGAGTTGAAGCGACAAGCAAAATTAGAAGTGAGGTAGCTTACCCTTGCTTTCCTCACTGAGCCAGATACGTAGACCTATTCCGCAATAAGCTAAAATTTTAATTTTAAGATACTCATATATTAGATAATATGCTTTAGGATTGAAGTGTGTATAGTGTGCGTATTTAAATCAACATTTCTACAAATATCTTTTGATGTATGGATGGTACAATTTTTATTAGCATTTGGTAGAGAAAAATTTACCTCGTATTTTCTTTTACGTTGTCTTATTCATAAATGTGATGACAAGGAAGCTACTGAGGTATACATTATGACGAATCATGGAATTCATCCCAGTCACTCTTTAATGAATGGCATGCAATGTACTGTTAAACGGGTCACTGTGCTCCGCTTACGAGGACTCTTCCCGCTAAATGGATTCTGGATCAATGAGGAAAATCAAACTACCTCACTCCTCATCTTGCCCAGTAAGCCTCATTGCCTCTCCATATTACGTAGCCATAGGGTGATTGAAATTCATACCGGTCTTTAGAATGGATAACTTACAGACAAAGGTGGACTTCATATCAATAAGAATAAGTATTAATGCTTTTAGTGAAAAGGTACTGATAAACAAACATTATAAAAATAAGGGATCCTATGACCCACATTGTGCCGTAGAAAAGTTCTCCCTGCGAAAGAAACGAACTGCGATGAAACGAAACTTAAACAGCACCCTGAACAGCCAATTATGACTGAATACACTCCCGTGATAGAAGATTAATCACCTTCCACCGCGATTAATTATACACGTAAACCTTCCCGGATTTCTTCTGCCCCCCGAACTTGAATCACTGTTCAAGTATTATTCCTCCGACTCATGGAATCTTCCAGCACAATGACAAGCGATCCGTACAAAAGCCCCCGACTATGAATAATTCCTCCGAACGGAATTGAGAGACAAAACCTCTTACCGTATAAACAATAGGAGGTCCTTCGCGGGGAACGGGAATCTCTGAGGAATCGAGTCGCGTGGCGGATTCGTACAGAAAAGAAAATCATCCCCTCTTTTTCCGCGTTCCTGCCCATAAAAACCTCCCTTTTCCCCATAATCCGGAAAAACAAATGGTATATCATCTGTGAAATTGGGCCGTTCCTCACAAAGGAACAAAAAAGGAGGAAAGGAAAACACGAAAACGGGGAGGTTAGACATTTCAATCAAAGCAGAGATATTGACAAGAGGATGTATTATGGAGTGGACTGATGGAAGGGATGGTCTTTCTATTGGTTTTGGTGGAAGCTACCGCGATCGGCTGGGTAAATTCTTTCGGATAAGGGATTTTCTTGTTTAAGATAGTGGAATGGGTGGGAAAATGATATAGGAAAGGGGTCGTGAAAGGACCTCACCGGTCCCTTGACCGGACTATGCGTAAAAACGGGAGAGAATAAGAAAAATACAAAAGAGTCCCACAAGGCATCATCCTATCCCCTCTTTATTTTAGGGAAGGACCTGGAGCGCCGAATAAATGGCCCGAATACATCACCTTCACGGACAGACAAGAGTTGTATCTTCTTAACCTTTCTGATATACACTTCTCTCACTGGAAAACAAGCGAAACTCGTTCTATTTCCATCGGATCCTCTCCTCCTCCTGTCCCGAAGAGAATTCTCGCAGGAGTTTTGCATACGCGCCTGGCTATATCTAAGAATTTCAAAGGCAGTGAAAGATTGGCTTTGAAAACTATTGGAATTCAAGCGTCCCTAAAGGCATCTAAATATCTTTGGGAGATTTATGGCGATCGGGAAGGTCACCTGCAGCTTTACGACCCCTCTATTGCAGAGAAATTCCTGTAGGAGAAATATATCGCATTTATTTCTTGAACGGAGGGTAATGGAAATCGAATGCTTGAGAAAAATAGCTAAATTTGGGATGGCTTGAAGATTCCATTATGGAAATGTATCCTAAAAAGGGCTGACACTGATTTATTACCGATCGTTTTTACCTATTAAATCTATTAGGGACCTGACCTAATGATAGATATTATTAGTGGATCTGACAGAACGCATAATATTTTTTGAACTAGTTTAAACTTCATAAATGAACGGTAAACACTTCTAGTTAAAATTAATGGTATCCAGCGATAATTGGTGGAATTACATATTTAAAATATAAAAAAAATATTTTCACTTCTAGTTACATATATGGAATGAAGAATTTTCATTTGTACTTACAAACAAGGAACCATTGTCAAATAATAAGGGATGAGTGGTGAAATCTTCACTTACCTGTAAAAGAAAAGAATAAATGATATAATATTACGAATGTAATAAGGAATCTCTTGCTGCACAATACCATGATCGAAAGATATTTTAAACAGTAACGGAATATATAAGAAAAGGGTATATTGCTATTGAAAAATACCCTTTGATAAATTTTGAGACTACACGAAAATTTGTTAAATAAATAACTGTAATATCTTAATTCCATCTGTAATATAGTTATTTGGGTATACATGTGTTTATTATATCTCTGTATTTGATACGTTTCTATTTAAAAATATTGAACGACTTTATTGAGCAGCGTGCAAAAATTTTATACAGGAAAACAACCATCTGATATTCTGATTAAATCATTAAGTTAAAAATGTTTTAGAGTGACACTTCTTGGTTAATATTAGAATGAATCGATACACCTGAAATCTCCTTAAAGTTCAACTTTATGAAATTCCTTTCCTTATTCACCTATGAATTTCAATACAATAACAACCATTCAACTTTTTGCTTGTAAAATAATTACTTATGCTAAATGTGTATGGATTAAACTCTATATTGTTAAACAAGATATGCTCTCAAGAAAAAGGATTCCCGAATGGGATTAAAAAATGAAACAACTCTCCGCCTCTCCGCAGCCGGTCATAATGATTCAACAGTCAAAGACGGAATTAAAACGCGGCAGCTAAGAAAGGATACATCGCGGAGTACCTATCTCTCCCTTAATTCAAGACTTTCTGCATTCAAATGTATTCCCAACGGAAGGACTGAGGCTAACATTCCTACGTCACGAAACAGAATCCACCAGCTTCGCAATTGAGGCGATGCAGAATAAAGAAAGGCTTAAAAAAGCCCTTATCTCACAAAGATAGCCAGATCTGAGGAAACCTTATCTCGCGAACAAAAAAAAAACTGGATTACGTGTAAATGAGAGAAATGACCGCATTAAAACAAGAGGACGGAGACAAAGGCCGCCTTATCTCCGCTGGAAGCGAGGAAGATGCCTTTCTTTCCGCCAATGAACTCCCACAATAAGAAAAGTTGAAAAAAAGGCGCCAGCGGAGATAAAGGTAGTTTTCCAGAGGAGGGATCACGTGACGACGGTAGCGCCGAACAATTGAAGAAAAGAGGCGGCGAAAAGATGAAACACGCTTCCCGCTGACGTATTTTTTTAATTGCCCGCGTTTTTTCGCGCGAGTCGCGTTGTCACGGCTGAAAGGGAGGGCTTTCCGCGGGGATGGAAAAGATGGCGATGACGGAAGATGAAAAAAGGGGAATAAACAAGATGGAGGAAAGTGCCGGTTTCGCGCCACTCCGAACCACACGAACCGGAAACGGCATGGTTACCGCTGCCGTGACATCAAACGAAAGACGTCGCGCTCGTTTTTTTCTCTCTCAACCTTCCCATTCAGGGGAAACCCTCCGAGCGGAAAAAAAGAGCCCGGAGAAACCTTCTTTAGCTAAGCACTCATGCGACGCAGAGTGCAACTCTTTTGTTTCTTACGACGCATTCCTTCCCCACCGTCCCGCCACTTACAGACCATAACCCTCTTCGCCCATCCCTCATAAGGTCTCCCCGGCTCATCCGCGCGTTTCCCCTTTGTTCGATGGGGAATAAAGGGATGATCCGCAGCGTGCGAGCTGTGCTAACTGCGAGGTGTATTTTTTGCACCTGGCGGCGTAAGGAGAAAGATATAATTTGAGCGCGTGCGCGGAATTACGTTGCCCGTCGAAGTTTGGCTGAGAAAGAAGGTGAGGGAGACTCTTAGGCATAGGAATTGCCAAGGGGGTGGTTTTGGGGGTTCAAACCCCCTCATCAGAATAGAGCCAACAATAAAAGAAACCATGCGAGGAGATTTAAACCCTCACAATTAACATGGGGTACCCACATTCGTAATATAAGGAGCTCTTAAGAAACTCGTATTAGTTGAGAGAATAGTCTGTAATAGCGAAAAAAAGTCCGTGAGCGATGTAGCGTTGGCCATGCCTCATTTGGTGTATGCGGGTAGTGTAAGGGATCCTGTAGAAAAATCTGTATTCGAGAATTAGAAAAAGTACAACGATAGGCGTTTTTTCGTAAAAAATCTGTTACGACGAATCAGTGAGCGTTGCCTAAATGGTTCAAGACGCAGAATGGGAATCTCTAGAAGATAGAAAATTAAAAGAAAGGATACATTTGCTAAATAAGTTCAGAGATGGTATCTTCGTGGGAGATGTAGCCGATATTATGCGTCCTCCCTGTTACGTAGGCCGTTGTGATTCTGAGAGGATGATCATAGAGATAGACGATAGAACGAATCGATTCAAAAATTCATTTTTTCCTCGAACGAGACAGAAAAGTAACCGATTAGGAAAGTAGAGTCGTGGTGAACGCACCCCCTGCCACACGCCGCAAGGCGGTTTGCAGGATACATATGTAGATGTAGAAGATTACCTCTCGCAATGAAGCCATTTAAACACCATTAGAGATTTGTAGAGTATACGTGCTAAAATAAATCAATTTAGATTTGCATTAGATTATTTATCCCTGCCCCTGGATTGTAGACGATCTGTAGTGTTTACTCTTAAAACCCCCATCGACAAATCCTGGGTACGCCCCTACTCACAGGGTTGCTGAAGAGGTTACCTGGTAAAGGAGCAGTGGAAAGGGAGTTCTCCCAAATGTAAGGAGTGGTTCTTCCATGTATCGTGGTTAACCGCGTGAAATGTTCACCATATATTTAAGCAATACTGAGAAATTTTGATCCGAAATAAACAAGAACACTTCATTTTCATTGCAAAATTCAGATATTCTATATTTGAGGCGCAATATCTATGTGCGAATGTCATAAAATATCCACTCAAGATGTTTGGGAAAACCAACAGCCTCTTGTCCAATAATATACTTCTGAGTTTTAATTTCTTTTACATACTCTACATATGATTACGGCATTGTCTGCCGAAAATGAGTGTCTACCGATTATGATATTTTCTGTCGTATTACGTACGGTTTACTATAATTCTATTATTCTTTAAATTTTAATTCTTAATAATAAAGCCTCTCATGTAACCTACCCAGCTGCTGGCTGTGAATAACATTCATGCAACCTGCGGAGAGTGATTTACTAATGCAATTAAGATAGAAACATGTTTAAATATGAGGTTATCATCGAGCCCATTTCTTTTAATTTTAAACCTGAAGAATATACAAACAAAGGGCGTATTTTCAATCCACTTCTAACAAACTAACTCATGAGAAAGTCCAAACGGTTGGAACGTACCCTGAATAAGAAAAATCAATTTCCTTCGGGCGATTCGCACCCATCCAGGATGTGCTCTGGCAATTTCGGAGGCAACTGCCGTCAGTGGCGACCCTAAATCTCCCTTCTCTCCATTTTGTTTCAGCTAGGTAGGAAAAGAAGTGAGATGAAATGCAGCGAAGTGAGGAAACCTAAGAAGGCTAACAGGAAGGGGAAGATTGTCGGTGGTTGTGTGCTTTTAAAGGGGAAATGTGGCCGCGGCGTTTAATGGGGCGGAAAATGCCTCCGAGAAACGGTGAAATGGGCCGAAGAGAAAGAAAAAGGCACTTCCAAAGGACGAGAATGCTACCGAATCTTCCTCTTTACCTCTTCCCTCCATCTCCATTCTTCCATTTTATATATCTTTCTCTATCCGTTACGTTCGTAGCAGATTCTTCCAGTAAAGAAGGCTCGGAAGCTTAACGACGTTTCTTCAGATTTCTCAAGCCTAAAAGTATCCTATTTGAATCAGTAACTGACAATTAAATAAGATGTTGCTGGTGCTTTCGAAAATATGCTTGAATGGGATTCAGTAAGAAGTTAGAGAGCGAATTAATGGACTTAGGTCTGGTATTATAATGTAAACTTAAAATTTAATTTATCTTAAGTTCGTTTTAAGGTATAACAATGTTTTGTTAGAGTTAAAGTTAAGATTATAGTAAATCTCCCATATATGTGTATATATATATGATGAATTAGCATGGTGAAACACTATGATCTTCACATCAACTCTAAAAAAATGTAATACTGTGCTCTAAAGTGAACTTTAGTTAAAGTTAATTTAAAATACACATAATAATACCGGGTCTAAGCTACTTTCGTGCAACCCTTCGCTCCGTAAAGGTGCACTATAGAAACGTCCTGCGGCTGGAGAATTCAAACTATTTTCGTCGCTTAGAGTAAGTGCAACTGTTCCCTAACATCTCGAGTTTCTAAATTTTCAAGCCTGAACTAGAAATGGGTGAATCAGATCCTTACGTTGATCAGGTAATGAATATGAAAGTAAATTTCTGCGGTGTATTGTGCAACTGAAACTCTCAATCTCTTCAAAAAAACCATTTAATTTTCTCCAATCCTGTACGCTTGACATCCTTACTGTAATGAGGTATTTGAAACAAAAGAAACTGGACAAGCCTTAGAGGAAATTAATTTTCATCTTCTCGAGGACGAGGGAATGTTAACAGGAGCAGACGACTTTTATTGGTTGTAATTCCTGCCCGGTAACGTGGGTTCGAGTCCCGGTCTTGTCGCTATATTTTACTTCTCTGCATCATTGGACACTTCTATTCTCGTTAGAATTATAGAACAATTTAAATTCGATGATTAAAATGTCAGCAATTTTTACAGTAAACTTAAATCAGTATTTCATTAGTGCTCTCAAGGATTACTTGAATTCGACAACTTACGGGGTAAAACTCAAGAATTGCAATTTCTGTACAAAAA
Organism: Ladona fulva; assembly: GCA_000376725.2. Classification (NCBI taxonomy): domain Eukaryota; kingdom Metazoa; phylum Arthropoda; class Insecta; order Odonata; family Libellulidae; genus Ladona; species Ladona fulva. Next base: position 1,260,229 of record KZ308203.1, on the reverse strand, counting down.
TACACCTAGAGTACCATTATGTACATTACCATTCATTTACATTAAAAACGTATATCAGATCACGGATATAGTCAAGAAACAAGATATTTTACCGCATTCCTAAGTTAAATAAGAAGTAATAAATTCAACTGAATGACCAGATACATGTATTCCACGACTATAGGAGAGGTAAAAAAACAGGAACCACTTTTCTCAGGAAACTAAATCGTATTTAATATAAAATACTCCGCGAAATACCACACGCAAACAAAACCAAAAAAATGCACGACTAGTTTCCACGCATAAGCGTCATATTGGAGATGACGCTAATGCGTCAAAACTAATCCTATCTTTATTGATTTGGTTTCTCTGTAGTATTTTACAGTTTTTTCTACTCATATCGAAAGAAAATATTAGTAACTTCCACAGCAGGTTTTTCTTCGACTGTTTTCGTCAACGTCAACGATGACATCTTCAGGTCCTGAACTCGTTGACTAATCGAACGAACACCAGCTGAGGAAATTTCTAAGTGTTATTTCTTTCAATATGTACGTAAGCTGAGTGCCACAAAGCCACGCTTGAACGTATTAATTTTATTTGTGTTTTATTAAATAAGATCTTGTTTCCTGAGAAAATTGGTTTCAGTTTTTTTATTTTTCGTACGAAAAAGAAGTAAAGTTGCAGATCTAATTTTTTGGTTCCTAATTTAGGAATATTTTTAATGCCTCTAAAAAATGACAATTTATTTCGAGAAAAGAATTTTGAAGACGAGAATTTTTCCAGACGTCCCAAAATTTCTTCCACTTCGCCAAAATTCACGACACATCGCCGGATGAAATCAGGCAATCGGAAAGAAATACTCAACTTGTTGCCATACAGTGGGCACATCCCTCAAACATCATCCCGTTTTTATTCCATTAGCGACGGCACAGAGCGCTGGGAGTCGGAATACTTCTGCTCGAAACGTGAAAGGCCAGCTTAGGTAACAGAGGAGAAATCAAACAGGTATTCGAATGACTTGCGTAAAAAAGTACCCGAGTTTCCCTCTCGGGAGCTCACGTCTGTTATCAGCATTTTATTTTCTTGGAATTTTTCTCGTCAATTCACTCGTCATAGCACTTTACTCGCGAGTTCTTTCGGAAACTTCCCGAAGCGCTTTCCGTCCGATGAATGCGTTCCCTTCTTTCCTATTCATCGCAAGTTCCTTCGATAAAATCGAACCGCTTCGCTTAATTCGATTTCCCGTCACCGCTCTGGTTTCAAAACTCCCCGCACAACGATCCTTATTCTTAATGACCTTACTTTCACTCTCACTTTTTCTCGATACCCACTCTGCGAACCGCTAATTCTCGCTCTCTCTCCTAAAAAGGACTAATGAAAGCGGATCTCGAGGACTTTATTTTAAGCCCGGATTTATCCCGTATCCCTCTTTAGACTATTGAGGAAAATGGTCCTTTTTGTTTGCAATTTCAGAACATTTCAATTCGATCTAAATCATTCGATTAGCATTAATGCTTTAGTGGTATTTGTCAATGTATCATCGGGTGCTTGAAAGAAATCAGTAATTTTTGTGGACCAGAGGAGAGGCCAAGGGGTGATATTGGGGTTTCAAACCTCTCCATGATAACAGAACCAATAATTAATGAAAGTATGCGAGAGGATGGCCTCTCGTTAAAAAACCGCTGGTGATTTGAAGGGTATAAATGATAAAAAAAATTATTTTATAATTAAACTAGATTATGGACGGAAGTATTCTACAACTATCTACTTAATTTTGCCTTTCAGAATGATAAGCGTTCCTTAGTCGCTAAGAAATAGCAAAATAATTTCCCAGCAACAAGATTATTACGAAGTTATACTTACAAATTCAATAGGTATGTTCTTTTAAAGGGAGAATTTTGCCTTTCAGAATGATAAGCGTTCCTTAGTCGCTAAGAAATAGCAAAATAATTTCCCAGCAACAAGATTATTACGAAGTTATACTTACAAATTCAATAGGTATGTTCTTTTAAAGGGAGAATTTTACAAATAATGGGTATATGTAATACTGCTTTGTTTCGACAATGATCTGATGCTTATATGTTTATATATTGCTTATTTACTTCATTTTGACTCACATTATAACCTGCAAAAGTTCCAAAGCTTTTACCTGCAAGTACTCGGAGTAGCTTCTTAAAAGGCTTTGTATGTCGTAGATGTGTTACTTCGCTAAATCCGAGTAATTCACCGGAATCCTTGTTTTAATTAGAATGTGGTTAGAAGGTGAGTTTAGTGCTTTGTTTCTTAAATTAGACAATAGTCAAAATTTAATTATTGTTGCCTCAATTCTCTAGAATTAGTGGTGTTAGTTAGTCTTAGAATTAGTGATGGAAAACCTCAGGAACCCGCGTAGAATTTGTTAAGCCTCATAAGGCCAGCTGGTTGTGGGTTGAACAGTTTAGACGTAATTTAGCAAGTATAAAGGTTGCTAGTTATCGTTTCTTTAATTAAAGAATTTTATGATAAGATTGATCTGATTAAAGAATGTTATGATTAAAATATTAATAGTCAATTTTCCATTTCTGTCATCAAGATTTAGACAAGAAAATTGTGCGGAATTTTCCCCAGTTAATTAGCTTGACCACAAGAAGTTGGGCGAGCGACCGGGCGCGGCCTGCGGTCCACGCGTTACCAAAGTTCTAATGTAATCGAATTTCTCGAGGCTGCATTACATTAATTCCCTCAAGCGATAACGATACCACGGAAACGTTAATCCACCTTATCAAAATAGCTCATACGAATTTGGCTTTTTAAACGGCCAATTCTTTCTACATCGCGCCTTTATCACGAAAGTTCTTGCCCAATTACCCATTCTAATTTTCCCCTCTTTCATATCTTCCGTCCCTCTTTATTCCTGCTTGCACAACCTTCTCGAGTCTGCTCATCTTGACTCCCTTTTCCCCAATCTTCGCCCTCATCATCTCCGAAGAGATTCAAATAAAATCTTATCTCGCATCCTAAAGAACTTCCCCCGGAGATGACTCCATATCGTCCGACACTGCACCTCGGATCCCTTTCGCTACACGCCCGATATCTTCCCCGAGCACGCCTCTGCTCTTATGTTCGTCGACTTAGACACTCCTTTCCGTGAGGCAATTATCGTTTTTTCATTCGCACGTCCGGTGTCTCTGCAGGAGAGGGACCTTTCTGGTTGGCCCGCTCTTAACCACGGCGCCCTTTACCGGAGATTCCTCACTCCCACGTTCGTAATTTCGGCGCTGATGGCTGAGCTCACGGATTCAATGGACTACATTTCGGCGTTATCAAAGGGCTTTACGGCGTGTTCCCCCTGAGGGGAGACGTCCCAGTAATGTGACGAATTAAGTTAACAATTACATGATTAAGTTATGGCTTTCATGATGACGGATGATGATTTCTCTCGCTGGTCGTAAATCCGGCGTTGGGAATCTTTTCCCGAGGAAGGCAGACGACCTTGCTGATGGGTACATTATGCGAGAAATTCTTGTAATTGATACAGTTTAATTAAGGGATGAAATACGAGTGCAGGTCGTTTTCCGGATAATGCTCCAAAGCGCTGAATATTCAAGGATCCGGGACGTCGTTCGCGCTTATCCTTTGGAATTATTATCGACTGCTTTATGTGTATTTTAGAAACGCACACCTTTCCTAGCCAAAACGTGTATGGAGCGAATGAACTCAAATCTGATTAATGGTATCATTTTAATATTAAATCGACCATATAATTTATGATAATCTCGGTTTTTCGCTAAAGGGAGATAAACGTATCAATTTTACATCAGTAATACTAAGAAATGCATGGTCGCAGCAAAAAAGGTACCGTAGAAAAGTAAAAAAGTAGAATAGCTTGGAGGAACTTAGTCTAGTTTCTATTAAACTGCTAACCTAAACCAAAATGGAAGTTTGGATTGAACGTAAGGATACATGCAACACTAACTGCGATAGCTTTTAAACTAGGTTACCCTAAACTTAGTCTTACCCTAACTAAACTACCCACATGTTTAATTCGCAACACGTGGGTATGTCCCAATTTACATTCTGTTACTCAGAAAAAGTCTGCATTTAGCGCAAATATTTTTAAACGAAATGTGTTCGATAACACGAATGCACCAAAAACATTTTATTTGCATCACGGCTATCTTTGTTATAAAATATCTATTCCGATTGCAAGCGTTAGCTTTCCGGTCATAACTATCAAAGAAGTTTGAACATTACGAAATGGAATGTTTGAAGAAGCTAATCATTTCAGTAAGGAGCTTAAAAAGAGTGAGTTGTGCAGAGGGATTTCAATATAAAGAAATCATAAAAACGCAACATTCAATTCGACCATATCGAACCTTAGTTTCTGCATTGCCCGCTAACACAATTGAAACTTATTCTGTGCAAATTTTCAAAAATTCTTCACTCGTTCCTCTTGAGACTTCGAGTTTTCAGTGAAAATCCATAATTTCGCATCATTAAGAATGTCTCCCATGACAAGTGGATTAATGGTTGCAGTTGAATAGGGAGAGTAATTAATATCCAGTTTGTGTCTGCCAGTCTTTCTTCCTGGCACAACGCGCTCAACAGCAGGAGATAAAAATCTACACCACTACCTTTCTTATTCATACCTTACGAAGTGTTTCGTGATATCTTGATAGCTCCTGGAAGCGTATGTACTCTATGAACTTTGCTTCTAATTAATCGAGGGTTTAAAGGTCGCAATACTTATGATAAGTCCACCGCATGCCTCGCCATTAGGTCGCCCTTTAAGGATAATATGGTACTCATATGTCACCATAAAGAATGTCCTCAGCCTCTATTACACATATGATTGGCATTTTATAACACATATCATACGATTAGTAATGGAGCTATTTTACGGCAAAATTTCTTCTTGGTGGTTCTTCCTTTCACTTAAAACTAGCTTCTTAGTTGTAATTTACCAAAACAATCGTTTACATAAGAATAGTAGTACTTATAGTAATTTATTATTATTGTTTGTTACGGAATTATATATCAAATGGACCGTAAGTGTATATGTGAGGGAATGGTGATACTTAGCCAGTCTCTTTGTCCAGTATTAAGCCCGGTAGCATGGACCTCATCTCCTCTATAATTAGGTAATACACTAAACTGACCACTAAACTACCGATCCGCGACACTTCTACAATCGTAAAAAGTTCCGAAAGGCATTAACAGCGTATCATTAGGGTGGTTTTGTGGTTATAATACCTGCCCGGAAAGCGGCCGATCTGGGTTCGAGTCCCAGTCATGTCGCTATTTTTACATCTGTTTATCGCTTAATCGATAGGTAACTAAGATTATCTATAAAATATTCTAATGTTATTGTGTTATTCAATGCTCCACTGAACTTATTACTAATAAAGTCAGTGACTGTCCATTCTCTTCTGTGGTTTTATTGGTTGTTTGTTTCATATTGGGCTCCCAGATAGCAAAGTGGGCAACGCGTTCGACTTCGGTGAAAGCGGTCCCGGGTTCGATTCCCGGTGGGGGCCTACGTGCGAAATGATCTTAGTTGTCGAAGCACTTTTAACAGTACTACTACTACTACTAGTTTAATTCTTGGTTTATCCTCTTTGTGGATAAGTTTGTGCCACTTGTAGTGTCACTATGATAGAATATAAATTATAATGTTTGAGACCAGTCGCCAGAATAGGACATTTATTCAGGTGGAACTTACGCATAGCCATTTCATCATTCTATTATTCGTTATTTACGGTAGGAGTCATTATCTGTCGGTTTTATTATAACCCTACACAATTTAAATTGCAAAATCACCTTATCATAACTGATCTGCTGGCGGAGCGTTTGAGAGAAAGAAAAAAATAGACACGGTTTTTATAAAAATAAAGATTTAAAATACAAATAAGGGCCATTAAGCAGGCTTTCTAGAGCTTACGCTGCTTCCATTTAAAACAGATCAAGAACTCTGGAAAATGCGCCGTTCTGAGAAGAATCGAATACGTATTTCAATTCCAGAGCTATCATCTGCAGGTGCGGGCACTTGACCACCCACGAAACAGCTTAAGGAGCATTTTAAATCCGGATCACTTAAATAATTTGATTAATTGGCATCTCATCCTTATATCACACTCATTTAACTACTAAATAGTATCCTTACGAAATATTTACGCGGTATGTGAATCAAAGCATCAAAGACTGCAATCAGTTAAAGTGATCGTACGAAATCTTTGCCGATTCCCTTCTCGGAATCACGTAAAACAATTCTATCTCGATAACCTAAAAATGGCAGAAACTGTACAAATGATTCCGACTGAAGAGGAATAAAAACTCATCAATCACCGATTTTCGCGGAATCGAAAGAATACGCGAAACGGTCCCCTAAGCCGCCTCTGGAACTTAAAATTCAGAGCCTTATTATTTTTCCTGAGAGCTTTTCGAACGAGTCGACCGGAAAATAAAACCCGCGCTCGATTTTTCATCCCCGTTAATTAATCCGTTTTCTCCGACGGAGAGAGGTATTTTTCAATTCCTCACCTCGACATCCCCGCGAGAAAATAAAGGACGAAAAAAAGAGAAACGTATGACTGTTATATTCTCTCAATGCGCCACTTTTAATCAGCGGCCGAAAAATGCATCAAACCGAACCGAAGAATAATTATCTTCACGGCCGCGCGCTTTCCGGTGGCGCTGTACAAAAACCCTTTCGAAACGCCGATGTCCCTGGTTGAAATTCCATGCAATCGCTACATTTACAGCCTTTGAAATATGATTCGAAACAAGGCAATTCATTAAGGATTTTTTAATTGGCACTTCCTTTGAGAATCTAATTAGCTTAGCGGATCGAGCCGAACGCTCTCACGTGGGATTCAACGTTCCTTTTTTTATTCATTTCGCAGGTTCCCTTTTTCTCCTTTAATTACAACATTTTCTGGCGTCGGAAGGCGGAATAAAATATAACTTTTCCTCAATAAACACCGAAAGAAAATTCCTTTTGCTCCCGTCCCTCCCTCAACCCTTTCCTCCATCAGCGGCGGCGCTGTTAAGGCATTAAAGAATTCTTGATGAGATGGTGCAGACAGCTCATTATTGAGGAGGTGAGGGTGTAAGAGGAATTGGCGGTTCTTTAAAGGGAAGTTCGATTTAGAATTCCCCGACTTTGTGATGCCATTAATTCATCATAACCACTTATTCCTTAGATCATACCCTTGCTGCCTTTCGCTCCATCCACAAATCTTTCTTAAACTTTTTCTTAAGGTCCTTTCTTAACCTTTACCTTAAGCCCTCTTCATCTCACTGCTTTTTCTGAAGCTGTTGTTCCCGCTATGAATATTCTATTACCAACGATATTAAATTTTTATATATAATTTGACGGCTCCAAAATTCATCTAATGTCTATTTAATGCAGTCCAAAACTATTAATTCCACCACTTGTCTTACTTTTATGAAAGCTGAATTTTAAAAAAGTTATTTAAAAAAAATATCTTGTGTTGTTTCGGGTAACTAGCTTCATTATTTCGGATGTTTTATTATAAAGCCGTGGATTCTATCAATATGTGAAGGTGGCAGTAAGGGCATATCAGAAACCCTGAAGAATGTGATGTGACAAGTAATAATGACGAGTGCAAATGCCATTTCAAGGTAATTTTGAGTTCTCGTATAAATTATAACTCATCACCCTCATTATATCACTCTCATTTGTTCATCGTTAAGTTGTCGTGTTTAGTGAGCAAAGATTTAATTTTATGTTTTGAAATTCTGTATAAGTGTTTGTAGTAGTTTTAGCTTATTTCATTAATTCGAGCCGTTTAAATTGTAAATTAGCGTAGTTAGCCAGCTAATGTAGTTAATGAAGGAGGGGATTAAATACTAACGACATACAGTTGCTTAAGTTGAACTTTGTAACATTTTTTGTTAGCTGTACATTTGAATGTATGTTAGCATCGCCACCTGACTTTGCGTCTAACTGCGGTAGTATTGCACAAAAAAATAAATATACTCACTCATCTACAGCTGCAAGAAAATTTATTATTTTCAATTTATATAATCTAACATTTTTAGATAGTCTTTCTCATAAACATAACCGCCAAGATTGATCCTACGCCCGTAGCATTTACACAGGAGCATTAGACTTCTCGTGAGTCCAATCCACAAGCTTCACGTTCCAACACTTTAAAGATACTCCTTGTGATGTTCCCATATATATACAAGAATCAAAGTACCTCAATTAATATTCGTAAGTTATTTCTTCTCTTGACTATTTTCATTTTCAACATAATGACTTCAATCCCGGAATATCACCAAATGCGGCAACTCCAGGGTTAATTTTCCGCTAGTTAAACGATTCGATGGCCAAGATTGCATTTCCGGATAACCAAGTGAGTAGCAAATTCGCCTTTGAAGGATGCGGTCCTGGGTTCAATACCCGGTGGGGGCCCATATGTGAGAAATTACCTCAACTATCGAAACACTTCTAGAAATACTACCTAAACGATTCAACACTGTACTCGTAAAAAAACCAAATATGTGAAATATATAATGAAGTATTACTAGTCTCTCATTAAAAAACCCTCCTAAAATAAGCAATAAACTAGTGCGCATAAGTAATGCATTTTATGATGTATTTGTTACCCCCGGATATGGCGCGGCACACCAAGAACTCAAGGCACACCACTGTGCCGCAGCACACCAGTTGAGCATTGCTCTACTCAATCTATCCGTCTTTCCAAATTCCCTTTGCTTTACCGCTTTTTCTACCTTCCTCTTCTTATCTTTCATTCCCTTCTAAATTCCTCTAAATTAGAAGACGCCTTAAAACGTGGGTGCCGATGAGGATCTTCCCATTCAACCCGCCCCACCTTCCTCCACGATTGCCATTATCTTATACATCGCCTAAAAGGACACACCCTCCACCCATTCCGATAATCCATTTCAACCCTCCGGAATAAAACCGCGCGGATTCATACCCTTCCATTCCAACCCCTTTCCAGACTTATTGCCTCTTCCAATTTTACACGTTCATGTCCGGACGTAATTTAGCGACGCTTTGCAACGCTCTAAGGGATGGTTTCCAAAGGGGGATTGGGTAGGGTTGGGTTTGAGCTGTTTCGCGCGCTTCGAACGGTGGGAAATTACCGGCACTGAACGCCAGTGACGTAATTAAAGGAGGTCGACGATTAATTCTATGAACCCGAGGACTTGTCGGGTCTCCTTCCTCTGCCCAATCTTCCCCTCGTCTTCCCCCATCTTCATCTATAGCATACGACTATTTCGCACCCTTCCTTAATTCTATACCAAAACTCCATTGTTTTCTTTCAATGCCATGCATCTCATCTGGTTCATCTGAGTTAAATGCTCCAAATAGGGGAAGTAACTTTACAGCCACTTTCTTGAATATGGACCCCTTAATTTGTTCCTTCTACCATGGCTTCCGAAGATATTTAATAAAATTCCGAAATTAAGAAGAAATGAAGAGCAGCTATCTACTTTAAACTCTGGCATAAAAACCCTTAACGGAATTTCTGACAATGCAATTAACTCGAGCAATTGGATCAATATCAACTGAAATTGTTATTATTTCATGCTGCAAAAATATTATTGTTATTCTGAATTAACTCAGTTTCCTATATTACCTGTTAATTTCTACATATGTACATTGTTTTAAAACATCATACTGTAATTGCCAAGAATAATACTGTTCTAATACAGATGGTAAATACTACACTTAAATTGTCGGCTGGCTTTATTTCATTAGTTTTTCAAAAAATTTGTTAGTCTACCTCTGAGTGTTTTTGTTGATCGCGCAATGCTCCAAAGGACATAGTCCCAGGAAAAGAAGCTTATATTTATCTTCAGATTGTATAATATTCAAATTTTATTTTGGTAGAGGATAGAGGAGGATGTTTATTTAATTTAATATTTTCTGTGGAAATAACGCTCTGTGGAAACCGGAATATTTTGTTCCTATCTTTATTTCGCTATGAATAACTTAATATTATCTTTTCTAAGGCAGTGATGGTCATTGAGGTACGGATGATGCTTAGAAACGGGATTCATTTCGGTCATTCTTTATTTTGGACGCTTATAGCGTCGTTGCGTTTACGTAAATTATTTCCTCTCTTAGAATTTTGGCTCGATGAGACTACTAAACCTCCGAACACCATATCATGGCTAGTTAGCCTCATTCCCTCTTCAAAGGTTTTGTTGGCTTACGGCGGAGGGTTTGAGGTTCAAATCCACGTAAGGAAGAAGTGTCTCAATGGATTCCAGTCGAAGATAACGTGCCCACCTCTAACATGCAGATCCTACGTTTTTGGTAACCTCATTACTCTCATTTTCGAATTTTTTTCGTTAACTGCACAATGTAGTACAGGATAGTGTGTAATTTCAGAAACATTATGGAAACCGGAGTCATAAAAAAGTAAACTGAAAGTAACATGGTTTTTACAGCCGAACTCTGATCACAATCTTCACTTGTGTGTTTCGGGATACTTCCTGAGTTGATACGATCTTCAGTTATTCAAAATAACGAAAATTACACGTGCATTGCGTATTCGAACAAGATTACCAGAAGGATTTTTAACCTCCGGAGCAATCAGGTGAATTAAAGCCAAGAATAAAAGCTCCCTTCGGCAACTAGCAACGTTGCATTTTCTCTTCCTTAGAGCTATACAGCTGGAGGGTTAATAGCAGGTGTACTGGCCAGCTAGCTTTTCAGTATCTACTCTAATATGCATAGCTCTTGCAATATTTCGTTTATGCGTATGGGAAAAAAGACAATTCTAAATAAAACTTCTGAAGCGATCTCTGGTGTAGCTTCATCTTGATTGGAAAAGTTAGAATAAATTTGATTCTAAGGCTTTCGCTGCGCAAAGGTTCCATTGATGGATGAGCTATGCGGGATTCGCAGCGTTGTGTGATAGAATAAATATTTATACTTTCTCCACAAAAATGTATTGCACACGACCGGGTTACTGTGTCTTTATACGAAGACGTAGATGGGCAATAGATTTTAGTGGAAAAGTTACAATGTCTATACTCAAAAAGGTAATTTGCATGTTATTCGATAAATATGACAACGTTTTTACAAAATATTAAATAAATGAAGTTTTGGCAAGCCACATATACTGTTTTCCCTTCTCTGCCTTATGCCCATTACTTATGAGGTCGACTGATGATTTTTGCTGACTAATGATGATGAAGATGAACTTGGTTTTGGCGCTGATTTTTCGGCCTGATGTACTATCGTATAGAGTCCTTCCTGCCGCCAATTCTTATTGAGAAAATCGGAAACATACACAGTTTCATTCCCTAACAGGACAAACCCGATTAGCCGGGACTTGAACCCGGCACCATGGGGCTGGAGCATTAGCACGCTAACCACACGGCGGTAAAACGGCAAGTACAATATGGAGCTGAAAAAGGCTTTCACCTTTACTTTCACGCTTTAATTTCGAAAAGTTGAGACAGCTCTAATTACCAATAATAATACTATGCGTCATTACCCGTGTCGCATTCACTTAAAAGAACGAAACTGAGATAAGAATTTTGAAAATTCGAGATTTCAATCTTGCATGTACGCTAGCTGAGATTATTTAATCAGAAATCTGGAGCGAGCAAAACTTGATTTCCTCCTAGGTTTAGGATTACAGTGTTAAAATATGCGCGAATTTAATGGAATATCTCTGACATTCTATGAGAAATGGCGTGGGAAGAGATGTCTTTAGAGAGAAAAATTAAAAACGTCATTGCTGTCACATGCACGTGGAATCAAGAGCAAATTTTGGGATGGGAACATATTTCTTCAAAGTATTCGTTTCAATTTTTTGGTAAAAATCGCAGTTGAAATTTTTGAAAATCCTCTAACGCTCTAGGAAAGCGGGTTAGAGTAATGATCACGAATCAAAATACTAGAGTGATGAATTTAAATACGCCGTAATAGTCAAAAGTTTCCCTACTTCCCATAATTATTCATTTTTCATGTTGCAGTTGTTGGAACTTATCTCCTGTCCTTTTCCATCGTTTTCGTGACATATCTGATTACTCGGACACGACTCAACGCAACTCAATTCTTAAGAGTCAACAGTCTCCCTCTTCAGCAGGGCAAATTTATGGGCAGATAATTACCTAAGCAGAAAACACAGGGAATGTTCCTTTTTCATTTCCATGAAACTCTATCGCAAGAATATTAAGCAGCATTCCGTGTGCTATACCGATTGCAATGGGGAAATTGCCAAGATTAAGCTATTGATAATTTCGTAACTATTGAGGATACTCGAAGTATTGTAGAAATGACCAGCCACAGGCCAGCGGAGACTTTGCAACTACAACCTAAATAATCATCGCCTCCTGCATCATGTCGTAACCTTTCTAAGATTGTTTTTTGCCACTCTTCAGGTCGTCTGGTCATTCAATTGCTTTATTTCCTCATTATTCCCAAATATTGTATTAAATACCACCTTCCTATCAAAATCAAACAAATTCTCTATACTATAAACACTTCCTCTGTTCCATTAAATTTCGATCATACCATACAATGGCAATTCGTATAAATTGTCGCCTCTCCCCAGGATGCTTGTAATGCACTGAAGTACAAAACGTTGGCATATTTAGCAACAAGGTCGACCCTCTACAGAGAGTGATAAATATATTCTACGAATCTACAATTCATTAACAATTTTGTGTATTAATTTTCTTCTCCGTTTTAAAATTTTATTTCATTTTAAATTTTGTTATCACATTTTTCATTATTATTTCAATTAAACTTATTTCTATTTGACGCATTTATTACGTTTTCATTATAACTCAAATTAGAGGTTCCTACCTGATTAAGTTAAATGTAAGAATAAATAAATACCTCGGTTTATTTTTCTGATCTTTCCACCAAAATTTCGCTAAGAATAATATTGTCACGGGGATCGATTTCAGATTCGCTTTGATGTATATTTTCCACATTTAAATTTAAAATCCACTAAAGTACTGTAGGCTTCTGAGGTGAGGAGTAGATAATCTGAGTTAGGCATTAAAACAAGCGAATTACAGCTGGATATGAGTAAAAAGAGTATTGACTGAGGAAAATGAAACTGGGGGAAAGTAATTTATTTCCTATTTTTCCATCTTTTGACTCTTTAGTCCAAATTCTAACTTCGTGGAAAAAATATAACAGAGATGCCAACGATAAATGCAAAAAACGTCTATGTAACTGGGACTCGAACCCCGTTCTGCAGACTGCTGCTTTAACCATTTACCTTCTAGGCCGATCTCTAAACACCTTGCAATTCTAATACAAGACATTATAGGTGGAGGAACTAGGTTCTATTCCCTGCCAAATCGATTTAATTTATTTCCGTTCATTACAGGATTTACGGCGCACCACTTGACTCGTAGTATTAAACATACTTTCCCCAATTCGTATCCTATTTATAAGTATATTCTTGAAAATGGACGAAATGAGATAGGGGACTTCTTATTATTATTTCACTCTTACTAGGTTAGGTCAGAATTGCCTATATCACACGGAACCTCCGAAGATATTAGTCTATGAAAATAAAACCACACTTATAACTGAAAATAACTGACTATAATTAACTTAACCTAGAAAAATAAATCAGTACATCTAAACTATCTGAAAAAAAAGATATTCGTATAAAGTATCTTCTTAGTATTTATTTTATATTCAGATTTGGTTTTCACGTAAAAGACCCTTTATAGCGCTGGACTATTTGTACATCTTCAATAATCTTGAGCGTTAAATATCCTTTCCAAATGAGGTCTAACTCCAAGTTTTACAAGCTAAAACTCTTTCTGCCAAGCTTCTTTCTTCTTTTCCTCTCCCTCATCCCCCTGAGTCTCTTATTCCCCTTCAATTCAACCATTATAAATTCAATATGTAGATCTAGATCTCCGCTCACGCAAACTCCCGCGGGCCAACTAGCACGCACATTCTACCGACTTGTTCTCACGTGCCGCTTCGAAAGCCATTCAGAACGGAACTTTCTCCGTTTTTAAACGCCCTCTTCCGGAGACTTTGCAAATTCCGCATTGACCGAGCCTAGCGAACTCTACCGGCTAATTCAGACACGACATTTGCGCTCGATCTCGGAGATAATTAAGGACTCGTGACTGGAAGTTTACGGAGCCGATGGCCGTGGTCGAGTAGATTCTACTGCGCGGGCGGAACCTCTTGAGAAGTTCGCTTTCTTGGAATTTGATAATATTTGAGCCGCTTCAGGGGTGATCTTTGAGATAAGGTACGGCGGAAGCACGTTTTAATAACTGGAGAGATCGGGAAGAATCGTACTGCCATGCGGATGGAAACTGTAGCGTTAGAACCTGTGTCCGTAGGTAGTATTATACAAGTGGAAATCCTAGTAATTACTATCATAAATACCCAACTATGCGAGTAAAGCTATATTGGTGGTGGTACATACCAATAGAGGCGTGGCAAAGGAAGTGGATTTTGGGGTTCAAACCCCCCCCATGGGAACAGAGCTAACAATAAACGAAACCATACGAATGGATGGCCTCTCGCAATCATGAACTACAAACGCCACTGAAGATTTGCAGCATGTTAAAATAAATCAGTTTCTATTTTCATTATATTTTAGAAGGAAGTACATATCCAGTTTTTTTCCTTCTTGGTTATTTCTTACACCCTTTCCTTAAAGATCTTCCATTGCCATCTTATCTGGTGCGATAGAAACAAGAAATATTGTACGTGAGTCCGAGTACATTTGAATACTCAAAGGGTTAAAGCTAAGTCCTAAAGGGAAAGCTGTCGATTTCCATACAACACCAACAATTATTTATCGACAAAAGGTACACCCAATACTTTAAATGAGGTTTTAAAGAATAAATAGTTAAACTATAAAAATACCTCGCTTAATTAATAAACTTCGAAATGTGAATGACATTTTTGAACAGATTAGTTCTCTATTCTTCGTTGTTTATTTGTTATTCTACAAAATAGAGGTTTCTCCTATGAACTGAGGCTCATTCGAATACAGATATTGTTGGTATCTCAATGAAAAAATAATAAAGGCAATTCATCCAAGATTGCATTGCTATCGCTTTTATTGACGAGCATTTTTGAGTAATTAAGGTACGTTTATAAACTCTAATCATGATATGTCGATTAACATGCAATTTTTATCACTTGATAACCTCTTTCATGGAAACAATAACACCCCAATTGTATCCATTTTTATCATTGTTACGAACACAAATACCATTCTGTAACTGTAAAAACCCGAAATGCACTATGAAATTAAAATATGTGCTGTCCACGAAACAATTTTTGGATCGTATATATTTTAATTTCTTAGAGCATTATAGAATTAAGTTCTACCAGATTACACTTGAGGCTATTAATTTTGGAAAAATCAGACTAGCCGGAGCTCGAACCCGGGACCTAAAGTTTGGAGCAGTAGCACGCTAACCACCCCGCGGCCGGTATGCGGAAAATGCCCCACGCTTCCCACAATCGCGTCGTGATATTATTGAAATTTAGCAATTAAGAGGAGCAGACCTTATTCCACATTCCACTGTACGTTACCCCGCGAGAATACCCCAATCCCCCGAAAAACATCCCTTATTCTTCCTGACAATGTCATTTCTATGTCCCCTTACGCCATTAAGCCCTTAATTCCTCCCCAACCCTTCCCTCCTTTAACTCGATATTACGTTCCTTCCGACACTCCTCTCCTTCGCAACTACGTAACCACAGTCTCATTCAGCCCTTACTCATTTTCTCACTTTACTTTGACCCTTTCTTCCTTCCCCTTTGAACCGTCAGTTATCTCCTTTCATTTCCTTTTATCCCTGCGCCTCCCCCTAAGCCTTCTCCGCATAATCTCCCATCCCCTTAATTTCTCCGACGACCTTTTTTCCCGCCGTTTTCATTCCACTCCACCCACACCCACCCTCGCTATATCCCCGTCCTTTCTCATACTCCACACTGAATCTTTCTTCCGAGTCCAATCCACCATTTCTCTTCCCTCTAATCCGGAGTAAAAAAGAGATTGTCCTTATGCCCGGCCAACGACTTTATTTGCGGAAAATTCAGTCTCCCGACTTTTTTTTGGCTTAACCCTTCCTCTAATGGAGCCGGGGTGGATCCATGACAGACACGCCCCATGTGGCGGCCGAGCTGGTTTTTCTTGTCATGTGAGCCGAAAAGAAGTCAGCGTGAAGCGTTCCGTCAGTTAGAAAGTTAGACGTACATTCTAACCAAAACAATATTACGCCGGGAGAAGTCTATCTGTATCTTAATTACGAAAGCTTTATGAAGTACCTCTGGATCACAGATACCACTCAGGTTTATAAAACAGTTTATTAAACAGGTATCGTTTCCTATTAATAAATTAAAGTAATGAGCCTCGTATTTTCCTCAGGATTTTCTTATTCGACAAGTTAGGGCGTTGCAGCCATTACCAGATGACCTTAGGCCGAACCGGGCGAAAATTAACGCCAGGTAAAATTAAATTAATATTTACAAGTAGGTCAAATATTACAGTAATCGCATTACAATAGAAATAAAACTGTTGAATCAAGCAATCGAGTTTTTCCTTATATGAGAAAAAAATAAGCGTACGAAATCCCTAAACCCCATATCATTCTGGTATTAGTTCTTCTAATTTCATCTGTTACCCACCGCTAGGATGTATTACACATGGTGGAAAATACTGGAAAGTGACGCGCTAATAAAATAAATCTTATAAAAGTTTTAAAATAAATTTATCGTACGACATGAAAAAGTTGCAGCGCTATGGGAATCAACGTTTAAGAAGAAAATCTTCGCGTAGATTTGGAGTTTCTATATTCGTTCTATTAAAAAAAAACATCAGTAAACAAAAAAGTAAATCAATGTACAAAGACAACGCTTGAGAATAACAAAATGAATCGACAAAGGAAGTCAATTACGTTAGATGAGGTATACCATGATTGGACAATTGCCACGAATTGATGATCATGATTGTCTAAGGAAGAAATATAGTAAATAGTGCATCACACAGAATGAATTAGTGACTGAATCATTAATTTAAATTATTACGTGATTTAATGAATGAAATTAGATCGCCGGAAAAATATATTTTGCCATAAAAGTGTAAAGAAATCTGGTTAGGTGCCAACTTAATCAATAATAGAGATCGGATTCAGAAATGTAAAAATTCGTGATCCGCGCACATTCTTTCAAATTCATTTATTTCTTCAAAATTATCAAACAAAAGGTATGATATAGATATTTATTTCCTCTTTCACATCCTCCATTATTTATATTTCCGAGTCCTTATTGTTATATACTTCTTTAAAGTATTTCTACTGTTTTTGTAACTTATTTTTTACTTGTGTGATACATTCTGTTTTTGTTATTTTTCTCCGTTTCACCTTATAAATGAAAAGGAAAGTTTGTGTGTGCTTGTGTTTTCGGCTAGATCTCAAGAATTAAAATTTGCACGACTTTTAAACCTTAAAGATTGTTAAATATGTTCTCTGAGCGGAACTTACACTACATTTTATATGTCTCCGGTTTCACTCCAGTAGAGACAACGCGTTCTCATAAGAAACGCATGCTAAGTTAATTTTCGTCCATGCAAACTTCATTTATATTGCAACATTAAATTAGAAAGAATAGTCGTAGGAAATCCAGAAAAACAGCAAAATAAAGGAAGCTGAATACAAATTTTTAATTTGTGGAATATTCCCTCGATTCGAGATTGCGAGAATTTTGATTAAATAAATGGTAATTTTATGGTAGTGAACAAACTGTCCACTGCCAACCAATGTTATTGTTGAATTCGAATTCAGGAAATTCCTGATAAAAACAAAAAGTACATGGTAAGAATTAATAGTATACAGTATGAAGAGGAGGCAATTTTCTCAGATTATACCATTTACAGTTTCGATAACAAATCTGTGTAATTATTTCCCCGTGGGGAGTCAACGAAAACTTTTGCTTGATTGCGATATGTTTCAATGTCATACGTCAGCTCTGGCTGTATTTAATCGCAGATAAAACATTAATATATTTTCAGAAATCACCGTACAAAATCCGAGGATAAGCCGTTGATATTCTACCTGCTAGCAATGAAATCCTCGATACAAACTTGCGAAATATCAAAACTCTCGATTTCCTATACGCAAAATTATTCCCTTGGGAGCCAATTTTTCCTAATGTATTCGGCCGGAAGGAACGACGCGCTAGACAACCAACACTGCGATGAAATCAGTGAATTCTTCGCAGAGAGGAAATCCCACCAGGGATTCTCGTGAAACAGGAACGCGATACGCCTCTCTCCGAGGACCGCATTTTCCTCTCACTTTCCCCTTCATTCTGAAGTCCTTGGATCTGGCCATTGTAGTGACAAGCGAGGGCTAGGAATGAACCCCTGGCTAAGCTTCCTTGTTCCCGGAAAAGGGAAAAGTTCCGCGATGGGATACCTCGTGCGTGGAAAGGCTGGGAAATTATGCGACCGAGTCAGACCTTATTACGAAACAAGCCGGGCCCCTTAATTGAGTTGCGGGACCCTACGCGACTTTCCAGCGAATCTGCGACGATTTGAAAAACCCGCTTATTGAAGCGGGAACGAGCACGGAATGTCCTGGACTATTAAGCGTTCTTGTCCCCTATTAGAATTTTTTGGGGTATTTTATCTTCTTGGAGAATGGCCCATGCGTTGTGTTAGATGAGAGATCCGGGATATCGCCGAGGGAGTTGCTGCTATAGCCAGAAAGATGCGAGCTCGAAAATTAGAATTCTCTGAACCCCGTCATGACGATCTTTTAAAATTTCACTGGTTTTCTTTCATCCTGTGACAAGAGCTCCGGAATTATAGTTCCTAGGAAACAAAGGACTTCTCTTGATTTAAGTATTACTAATGTTAAAAGTGCTTCGACTATTTTGGTCATCACGCGCATCTGGGATCCCACCGGGAATCGAACCCCATCATACTTCCACCATAGGCAAACTAGTAGCCCACGTAGCTATCCAGGAATTTTATCTTCATCTTAGCGTGGTAGATAATAAACGAGCTACTTATATATATGCTGCAAGTGTTACTTGATATATATCTAAGTCATATCTAATTTTATTTTTTATATACACACGATTATTTCTAATAGACACAAGATTGTTAAGAATATTGTTGTCTATGCATAACTTAATCTTTGACTATGTATTTCTATTTGTGTGTATTTGCATGTGAACGACCTCCATACATTGCATTGATTGTACGAGGCCTTATTACACACTCATTACATAATAAGGTCTCGTTATTCCGTAATTACTGTATTTATTTGCACCAATCATCATAATCTGTTGTTATATAAACATGTTAAACTGCTAGTGCACTCAACGAAGGTGCATTTTCATTTGTACGTATGAAGCTGCTTATTTTTCTTTTGTGATGTTATTTCGAGTCATTTATCAATTGCTATCAGTTGGCTTGCGCAGGTTTCTCACACCTCCCTTCTTTGCGGGTGTTTCCCTGCAGTGGAAACTTTTTCCCTGAGAATCTCTTAGATTTTTTTACATCTACATTATCCTTATCACTTCACTTTTCTACTATTTTTAAATTAATAACTCTATGATTATGGGTTTAAATGGAAGAGGAGACTATCAGTCTCCATCTCCCTCAAATAAAGACCTTTTTATCATTATTATTGTTATAAACGTGTCTTTCCTACAGCAGAATTAAAGAAAAATTAATGTTTATATCAATGCACGGAATCTCTATAGGATATATCTTATCCAGGCGGCAAAAACTGTGAGGTGAACGTGCCGCCTGGCTATCCCTCAATAGGATACTTCGTTTTGACCTTACCTATCAATTCAGATAGCTTCCCGATTTTTTAACGATGCCCTACGGCATAAAAAAACGTCGTACCATTGAGACGACGCCTTCCTAGAAATACGAATAATGCTGGGCGTATCGGATTATTAACTATATACCATACTTAATACCTATACATATATCAATTATACTTTTGTGGGGTTATTAAACATGGACTGTACGAGTATCAAAGGAAAATCTTGAAAGCAATGGGGAAGTGTAGCAGCAGAAGAAGAGAGAAAATCCTTTGAAGAGTAAATGAAGAAAAAGGCCCATATAAAAGACTGGTTTAATGAAGATGAAGTATGGTAGGGCATGACCTAAGGGTATAGGAGTCTTAAAAAGTGAGCACTGGAAGGAATGGAGAGGAATTACTGAGGAGCACAAGGGTCAGATTATGTGAAGCAGGAAATGGTTAGTGTTTTGATTAGGAATTACGAGGGAATGGCCTGGGGACAGTAAGGTCCTGGAGAGCTGCAACAAACCCATCTTCGGCCTACCAACAGTGATGATGAAGATGTCAAATCAATCAACTGCTTCACTACTCAATACTATAGCTTATAAATACGACTGTGATTACGGTCAATATTTCGCATATAATTACGACATACTATGGACAATAAAAACTACTATCATGAGCAACCCATTACTAGTTCTGACATAGGTAAAAATGTAAATATATGTGTTGCTAAGGAACAAATTACTTGTCAATTTGAGCCGAAATTCAACTGCCTGAGTCAAAACTTTTTAATCGCGCACCTGCGTTCACTACTTATTACTAACCACTCGTGATTTCACACACTCAACACTCAGACACGGTTAACCACAAGAATAATACTTGCTATAATTTATGTTTGGCCACCAGGTATTTATCTACATCTACATTAGTACCCTGCAAGCCGCCTTTCGGCGTGTGGCAAGGGGGATTTATCAGTTTACATTCGCAACAGAATTCAAATTGTTCGGAGAATGTCATCTCAAAAGTTTTTGAAGGATGCAATGGACCTCTACTCATGAACTTATTTCGTTTCAGTTCGTAAGGTTTGTACCTCGAAACTCTGTTTTCCAGTTCATCTAGTCGGATATTTCGGAGGGTACCTCACAGTTAATTTCGAATCTAGGGGTAAGAATGAAGTTGGAAGATAGCTTTCTTGTCAAAGGGTTCGTAGTACGTAGAGCAGTTCATGAACCGCGGTATAGTTGTCCTTCAGTAGGGATGCACATGCTTATATTGTGACTTATAGGTATATTCTATTCGTAAGGCTAACTAGAGTCCTCAACATAGGAATCTGCATCAATACAATTATTCTGCTAGAGCCACACGCTCTTGCATTTAGATTTAGTATCCCTATATTGTATTGTAGGTAATAGGGAAGTAACATTTTCTCTATCTTCGTGCTCATTTCTCTCAGATTAATCCCTTTGCAGTTAAATACGCCCCACTTTCTGGGACAATGGAATCAGGAGACGTAACCGCGCGATATAATGGAAATTAAATATTTGTCGTGGCGCAGAGCGGGAACAATCCCATAATCTCAGGTTATAATCACACAGAAATGAATGGGAAGATTGGGTTTGGTTAATGGAGGACGACAAATCATAGCCGCGCTAGGATAGAGAGCTTGGATGGGAAATTGTCGGCCTTCGAATAGGCATGAGATTTCAAAGGCTGAAGAGGAATTGAGAGAAGGATGGAAGAATAATGAAATAAAGCTGTTTTTAATGAAAGATTCATAGCGGAACTACGTGAATATTACAAGGTAGAGATAAAACCCTTATTTAAGGATATTGGTTTAAGTGTTTCTCTGCTGAAAGAAATCTTTTTCGAGGAGGGAAAATGGATAAACGACGGCGAAAACGTGTTTCAAAGTACATAATTCCAGCAGAAAAACATCAATATAGCAAATAGTATGTAACTCAAGACTGCTTAACTTAAATATAGTATCGTAACTATTTGATAATATGATGGCTATTACATAAGTGATATATCGTTTGACAGGTTCATTTGTTTCCATATTCCCTATTTAGACCCATTTCTTTCGTTCCGTGGTAACTTGAACCACCCTTTATGTCATCTAACGTATTTTGCCTTTGTCAAACCCTCTGACTTTCCCCTTGCATTCTACCCTCTTGAATTGAATTCTTCAGCCTCTCCTCTCAATGTTCACCCACCCATCTACTCTGTTAACGCATTTTACCTCATTTAAAACCCTCTCCTCCCCAACAAAATCTATCAATTCTACACTATTACTTGGTAACAATAAAAATAGCGTCCGATTTCGACACCTATTACACTCTAGAAAAACTGACACATACGCGGAATAATCTGTATTGAAATGTCTATGTCTATGTGTATACCCTGCTAGCCACCTTTCGGCGTGTGGCAGGGGGTGCATGCACCAAGACTCTATTTACCTAGTCGATTACTTTCGCGTATCGTTCGCGAAAAAAACGAATTCTTGAATCGGTTCGTTTTCGTATCTATTTCTCTTATTTTCCTCGCTGTATCGGAGCGGCCTATATAGCAGGGAGGGCGCATTATGTCCGCGACGTCTTCCGAGAACGTGGTTTCTCTGAACTTATTTAATAAATTTATCCTTAGTGTTAATCTTCTTTTTTCTAATGATTCCCATCCCGCGTTCTTGAGCATCTCAGTAACGCTTACTGATTTATCATAGCAATTCTTCACGAAACGTATCGCTTTTCGTTGCACCTTTTCTATTTCTCGAATACAGCACTTGTCGGCTGGGTCCCATACACTACATGCATACTCAAGGTGAGGCCTGACTAACGCGAAGTAACAACGCTCGCGGACTTTTTCTTCGCATCTTCCGACTATTCTCTTAACAAAACCGAGTTTCTTACAAGCCTTTCCACATATGTTATGGATGTGGGCACTCCATGATAAGTTATTAGTAAGGGTCACTCCTAGATATTTCACCGATTCTTCCGTTATTAAGTTTTTCCCTTGGAGGCTATACGAGTAATCTTTAGTTATCGATTTTCTTTCAAAGAAGTTAATTACTGAACATTTATCTACATTTAGCTCCATCAATTCAATCCACGAAACAATGTAAATTATGGGTGACCATTTTACATTTCCTATTGCGAGATACTTGACAATGGAAGCTTTGTTCCCGAAATGAGCATAGGGTAATTCCACAGTTAGAATTGCCTATAGTGACTCTCTAGAGAATGGAAGCCTTATTTCAAGAATGCACGTAGGTTAACCACACATTTAGAATTTCCCATAGTGGATCTCTTGAGAATGGAAGCTTTGATACCAAAATGCGCATAGGGTGCTTCCCAGAAATCGGAGATCCGGAGCTTACCATTGGCGTTTAAACTCGAGTTCCGCCTGCGGAGATGCGGCTCACGGACTGTTTTTAAACATTAAATTCACGGAGGAGGCTGTCACTTTGTGGAATCTTGATGACATTACGAGGAATTGTTGAATAAAACAAGGTTTTGTCCAAAAAAGAAGATTACTTTTACTAATCCACACTATATATTCGTTGTTTTATCCACAATATATAACTCGTTGAACGAATTATATATTGTGGATTAGTAAAAGTAAACTTTTTTGTTGTTATAAACCTTGTTTTATTCAAAGATTCGTCATGATGTCTCCAAAACATTTTTCTAATGTTAGTAATATAGGAAACTTCTACTTGGGTAAACGCTCAGTCGCGATAGATGTACTCAATTTAGGTATGTAGGCAAACGAAAATGCTTCATGGAACAAAAATAGCCAATTTTAGCACATATTACACAAAAAAATAGAGGTGAAATTGAATGAGATACAGTCCAAAACACATGCGTCCTGGGTAAACGGAGAAAAACACAAATATGCAGCTTCATGCGCCACAGTAGCGAAGTGATTAGCGTGCTAGCGCTATAGCCCCAATGCCCCGGGTTCGAGTCCCGGCAAGTCGGATTTTTCCGCTTAGGTATCTATGTATTCGTCCGCTGTCATTGGTTATGCCTACCGTTGTAATTCAGTATAAGGGGATTAAATAAATAAATTTAGTGTACTTGAGAATAACATCACCTGAACATTCGAGAATTGTATTTCTATCCATAGCGAGAAAAATTAAAGACGCCTAACTTAGCTATAATTTTATTCTATACATTTCCTTAGTTCTTTACGTATAAATGATAAGAATGCGTGGAATACAGGGGGCAAAGTAAACGGTGGATATCCATGAATACGCTGCATAGAGAAATAAGAGAAACGGCAGGAGGAAAAGAAGATAAATGAAAGGAGTGCAGTAAGAAAGAACACCCGCGCGTTGAGTTGACGAAAAGCATTTATTTTGATGAGAAGGTTTGACGCAATGGCATGCACGGTAGGAACAGAGTCATTGCAAAGCGAACCTGTGCGTGAGGAAGCGAGAAAACGATGGCGCCATTTTGAAGTGTCTACCAATTTGGGTTAATAGCCAGGGCCGGCTCCCTTTTCCCGCCAGACCGGATACGTTTCAAACATGCAAATTAATCCGACTTTGCCCGAAAAGAAGCGAAAGAGCAATTAAAGCCGTCTACTCAACGGTGCCGAGACATTGTTTTTTCCAAGGACGACCCAACTTCCGCGAAACTCCTCCTTAATGTAGGAATATTATCGGAAAGAATCTTATGAATGAATAATGAAGTGATAAAGTGGCGATGATAAAGGCGGCATGAGGAGGAAAAGCGCCCTCGATAATATTCCGAGGGTAAACACCAAGCAGTAGCTATTGGATGAGGCCGACGGGAATTTAAATTTATGGAACGTAATCTAAAATCCATCTGGTAAGCAACTAAAGGAGTATGATAAGATGATTATCACCAGTTTTGGTGCTAATTCTCTCTAATGATAACATGTTTATTGCGTTTTCGGCTTGTATCTACAATGTAAAATCCATTGGATATTCGTAGAAAGTTTTCGCTTGCTAACCTTTCTCTCTGCTGGTTCCTGAAGCTCCTGAAGATCTCTCTCGATTTTGTCTTGGTTCATACACAACCTGGAGCATTTTCCAACTTGCTGTCAGGACTAATATAACGTTTTGAAACATGCACCATTTTTTAAATACAGAATAAGCATTTTCCGAAAAAGAAGTATTTTCCAAATACCGTGGTACATTCTCAAAAAGTAACCACACTTGATGCACCTCTTACTAGGATTTCATAAGCAACTGGCGTTTCCCCTGAGGGAAGAAAGCTGATTTCAATTAAAAAATTTCGTTTTGCAGCTTAAATATACATCCAAGATAAAAAAAAATTCTATCAAATACCTCATCGTTCTTATGATTCAATGATATGATGAGTAAAAATCTCAGGCTTTAGGTCCATGAGACAGCAATAACAGACCTATCTTTTTCTCAATAAAGGAAGTTTTTTTTTAATATCGTATGTTCTTAAGTAACAATAAAAACAAGGAAATATATGTTATTTAAACTGTTATCGAAGAAAATATTTCATATTTGTGTACCATATTGTACGCCCAAATACAGTTTTCAACAAACACCACAGAGTTTGTTGTTCTTTGTCTAAGTAAACCAAAAACTTCCCATTCCGATTTCATAAATACCGCAACTGACGAAAAGGTCAAGAAAAAGAAGTAGACAAAAGGGAATCTATTTCTTTATTAGACCCAACATCCAACGAGCAGCATTTAAAACCCGAAACCTCCGAATCGAAATTCGACAAACAGACCCATAAAGGAACTCGACCGCGCCGTAAAAAAGGCGATGACGACCGATGAAGAACGGAACGAGGAAATCTCCCAAAAAGGTGCGAATTTCTCCCCGATTTTTGTACCTGAAAGAGGAAGGCAAAGCTCTCCACCTCTCTCGGAAACAATAATTGAAATCAGCTCCGGGGAAATGCGGGCGCAAACCTAAGGAGACGGCATAGGTTAGAATAGGCTTATCTCGTGGGACAAGGGGAGCTAACTATGGAGGCGTACTGGAGCATCATAGGTCGAGGATTTTCCGGTGAAAGCTGTGTGTTTCTTGGGGGGCGGGGGTGAAAGGGACGGGGGGAGGAAAAAGGTGGAATGTGGGGATGAGATCTGGAGGAGAGTTAATGGAATACTTGATGCGCATAGCTATCTGCGCATGCGTAATGGAACGTACTCCGACGAGGACGTGTTACACATTTACAATGAAATTTCAGGGCCTCTTTCTCCTCGCCCTCTCCCCGCGCCTTCTCTTAGGCATCAACATGGTTTCCCTACACCACCACCATCCCTTCCTCTCCCAGCATTCCCTTCGCGCTTTAAATACACGCGGGCCTGAGTGCAAAACCTATCTCCAAAAAAATTTTCTTTTCCTAATCACGGCAGAAAGTGCTGATTTTTTTGTCCCAAAGGTTCTAGGTTAATATATCGTCCAGTTTCGTTTATCTATGATGGCAATGATTCCATTCGTTTATCATTGAATGATAAGAAAAGAGCAACTTATTGGGTAAAATTCGTGGACTTATTCCCCTTAGAGTTTTCTTGTTGAATGAGGAGGACAAAAGCAAACTACGCGAAGGTATTTCACGTAATTTAAGCGAAAGCTCAGTTCATCAACGAAGGAAAATAGATTTTAGGGTTTAAGGGATGGTACGATTATCTTCTCTCTGAACGTATAAAAATTTAATAGCAATTTTATTAGGGAAGTAATTCTCCCTGCTATAAAACCGATAGGAGATTCCTTCAATGGCAGCAAAAGTATGTAAAACATTCATGAATAGGAACATTGATAATTTATAAAACATCACAAACACTGAGTACACTCAATCTGGGTTACAATACATATTCATCAATCATCAGGAACAAAATTCCCTCCTCCTTTCTTCTTATCGTTATTCCCATCACATATGAGATGGGCTGAAGATTATTGATGATGCGTGATTATAATGATTATTCTTAGTTTTTAAAACTCGACTATTGTAAAGAAGTACGTATACGTATAGCTTATACATGCTTGGTCGTCTCCACACTTCAGGTGTCGCAAAACGTATGGCAGACACTGGATGAAATATTTCTATAATTGATTTAAAATTGGTACACTGTTAGCACACTGAGTTGAACACTTTGGAAAACTTACATATTTATAAACATCGAGACAAACTGATGAACAAGGACGTGGATTTTAACAAAACTTTATTCAAACGTCTGGACATCTAGTTCGCTTACAGCTATTGTTTTGTTTTCTCGAGTATTATTTCACACTTGGGTTCCTTACGCCCAGTGCAGTTCTCCACCGGCGTTTTCGCTCTGATGACGCCCCCGTTGGAGGAAAAATTTACTTAGCAGCAGCAATATACTTTTGATGGTTTTTGGATGTTTTCTTATTCAAATTCTAATATATATGGTAATGATAATGAATCTGGTTTTGACGCTGATTTTCACGGCCGAATGCCATTCCTTCAACCAACCCTTATGTGGAAAATCTGACACCTACACACACGACCGATCCCCAAAAAAATCCTGATTAGCCTGGATTCGAAACTGGTACCTTGGGATTCGAGTGCTACCACGCCAGCTATTCCGCCACTACAGTTGGTTACGTCTCAATTAAGTAAATTGTACCGAATTAAGAATTTACAACGTTAAATAAGCATGGACAAACGAGTCCGTAGTGCAATTTAAATGTTTAGTACGTCCAAAGTAAGGAATGGCTCAGCTGAATAGTGAAGCTCCATTACTTGTTTCAGTGTCCCCGAATTTATGAAAAGAAAAAGAGAAACACAGATCATGTAGATAGTTCCACAAACATTTGCTACTTATCTTACGTATGTTTCAATGTAAACACGCATGCATAAAATCATCCCGCATTATTTTTCCAGTTCCCGCAGAAAATCCGATGGCTATCAAATTCAGCGGGATAAAATAAACAAATATTGCAACTATTACTATTAAGGTAGACTTCTCACACATCAAGTTTGTTCATAAATCTGTAAAAAAGCGCAAACAAAAAGATTCCGCATTTGAACAACCTACGCAGTTGAAAACAATCGTGTTGACCCTTCATTTCTAAAAGCTCCGTGTTTATTAAATCTCCGGATATTTACATTTTGGATATTATTCTCTCGCGTTTCCATTAGAAAAATATCTCTTTACATGGACAGATTGTTTTGGGAGCCTTTTGAGAAATCAGAGATGATGGCGGTTGCCCAGTAAAAACAACAGCAAACGAAATCTATTCCTCACTAACCCATGGACGCCAGGAGAGATCACATGCTCATAAATGGAGAAATGTGACGTACTTAATGACATTAAAATTTCACATTTAATTTATTTGATTACCATATTGGTTAGTTTTTTCCAACGTAATCTCAGAGAGAGAGAGAGAGAGAGAGGTATTGACCAGAGATATTTGTGTTCTTCGCAACGTAAAAAGATGAAGTCATATGAAAGTATGTGATAATAAATTTATGAAAATATTCATTATTACCTGAATTGAATTGCTAGTTCTTTACAAAACATAATATTGATTATAATCTATAAAAATAAATTTACTGTCACGCTGTGAAAGAAAATGATTTCGGTGTTTATGAGTTAAAATATTTGGTACGGAGAAATCCACGTAGTGTTGCAGCACATGTAGAAATCTGACAGTTAAACATAGACAGGCACCTAAATCTATAAGGATAAGGAACACGACCATACATTAGGATTTTGAGAAAAACTCCCGGAAAACGTAGTTAGCAAACAAATTAGCTGTTCCGTTTATCTCCGAGCGCGAGTTCCGCTTGCCTAAAGACGGCTTACGGAATGTTTTTAAACCTCCAACAGGCAGACTACCTGGCTCCTCATTTTGCCTAGTAAGTCTCATTTCCCTCTCCTAGCTCTCCGTAGCTGATGGTGAAGGGGATGAGGTCCCAATCAGCCTTCCGACTGAATACTTTACAGACTCCTGTCATTATTACCACCCATGTATTACGTTTCCTATCTCTTAATGTTATTCCAAGCATGCATCTTTCCACAATTCTTCACGCTTTCTGTATTGCAGTTCAGAACGTGGTCGTTCCTTCCGAAGACACTCCAGCCTATCCTATGGTTTTACGATTCTCTTCATTAATCCTGTTTTTCTCTCCCGTCGTAACCAGTTGCCCCACATAAGTGTGTCCTGAAAAGGCATCAAGAGGTATCTCTTGAAGTTTAATCGATACTTGTGCTACAAAAGACTCATACATAACCTTTCTATGTAGACCTCATTTTCTTACTGCATACCTTCTGCTCTCTTCCTTCCCACATGATATCTTCCATCTCTCCCTAACCCACCAATTCTCTCCTCATCTCTTCATTCCAGCTTCCATTTACTTCCTCACCATCCCCACATTTCATCCATTCCCATGTTTTAGCCCTCGCTCCTCTTAAACGTTCTCAATTCCCACCATTCTAACCTCGCATCTTCGTGTATCTCAGGGAACTTCCTCTAATATCTCCATTCCTCTCCAACATAATCCGTCTCGCACGTGAAGAAAATGCGCTTGATATCTCTAATTCCTTTCACAGTAGCTCGTGAAAAATTGGATAGGGGTACTAGAGTTATGGGTCTTTTTCCTCGGGAGTCTAAAACTCTTTCTGAACCCCTTTTCCGCCATGTCTTCGCTAATTAACTTCTTGTGCCTTTCATTCTTGAGCGGGAGCCATCGCGCACGTTTTCCTTTCCTCCGCGATTTCATAATTAGGTTTCTCTTTCCATCTCATAGAGTTTGCGTTTAAAATCTCCCCTTTCTCCCTCCGCCTCCTCAATTATTCAACGGACGTTATGTTTTTCGTTTGTTTTTGAGTGTGCGCAAAGATTCCACGCTTATAATTCTTATTTGTTTCCTCCCTTTTAGACGATGTGGTACTTCCCTTCAATTTTTGTGAGAAATGAAGTATCGAATTCCTTTTATCTTTTGGAGGTGCCTATCAGAGAGATCGAAGCTGCCTTTGCATAGAGCTTTCATCTCGTATGATTAAGCCTCGATGAAAATACAGATGGATTCGGGAGATTTTAAACAGGCATTATAGAAAAATGCGATTTCCCTAGGAATACTACGTTTCCATCAGAGCGCAAAGAAACTAAAATTAGTGTAAGGAAATAGAATAAGTTTGTAATTTTTCCATTTTAAATGCATATTTGACGACCGCTTTCGGTCTAAAGTCCGGCCTACTATGATAAAATTTAAATTGGTGTTTGTAAATCAAATGTCGCGTGCTTGAATATCTGTCGGAGGCTGATGATTCTGTTAAATTTACTCAAGGTTACATCTGCAGTTTTAGACATCTAATTGGCAATTACGAATGTAAGATATATTGAAAAACCTACATAACTGTACTTCAACGAATTGTGTTTTTCGTAACGAAAAATATTTCTCGCGGCGGATACTTTATCATACAAATATTGACGATACCAAGCTTCTAATTACAACCTAGATTCCGGAAAACTTCCCCAGAATTGACCATATCATCAAAAGATCGAAAAATACGTATTTACTTGAATTAATTGATTAACAAGTTCAATTATGCAGAATCGTCTTTTCTTCCTTACAGCACAGTAAATCGATAAAATGGAGTAATATTCATAGAAATGTATTCAGCAATTTACTTATCTATGTCAACATCCATCCTTACTAATAAACACTTCGCAAACGTCTTTAGTTTTAGCTTCATTGTGACATTCCATTCCATCACCAACATTTGTGTAGAATAATTTTTATAAGCGTGTGACACCGAAGACTGGATTTCAGCATGCAATTTTAAAGGCACAAAATTATTTTATTTTCTGTCACAGGATAAATTAAGCCGTGTTGATACCATCAAGCGTTAAAAGCAGCGCTACAATAAAGGATTTCGTAATGCTTTTCAAAAAGGGATTCCTCGCGAATATTCCAAAGGTCACTCATTCACCTTTTGAGTCCGAGCGCATATATCGCAACTTTTCCTTATGTCGCAGACCTTTTCCGAACAATCAAATTTCCACGAAAATTACTAGCTTAAAAGCCTTATATATATGTACCTTCAGTGAGTTACTAATAGAAATCTACAGTAGAATCAAAAATTTTTAAAACTGAGAGCTTCATCTACAGCTTGATAGGATAAATTGTTGCTACATTATTTATTTTAATGTAAGGATATTGATACCACGAAGCTAGCTATCCACTGATATGAGTATGAAGCTGAAATAAAGTAATTATTTAGGCTTGCCCTTGTACAATCACCAAGAGTATTATTAATTCATGAACTTCGCCCACGTCTCACTCATGACATGGCTCAGCGAGGAAAGTGAAGACAAGCTACATCTCTCCTAGTATTGTTTGGTAAGTCTCAATCCCTCCTCCAAGCTTATGGTTACTAACGTTAGAGACTTAAAGGATCTATATAGCCTTTGGGCTGATACTATACAACCAGGGGGTTGGGTGTTGACCAAAATTGGATTTCACATACCAAGGTTACAGAAGGTACATTTTAATGACTTTAATATTTACAGTTACAAAGGCAAATAGTGATTCTAAGGGAATACATGTAAAAATAAACTTTCCATTTTTATAACATTTAGGACAAGTTTTCCTATACCTGGAATGTAGCCATTCTGCGTTTACTCCATTCCTCATTACCCCTTTCTTTGTATATAAGGGAGAAACATTAGAAATTTCCGGTGAAAATAATCTACCGCAATAGAGGAAACAAAATTTATCGAAACCGTTCCGATGACATGCCGCAACGAAGAGAATTTCTCACGATTCGAATTACTCGCGGATAAAAATAGAACTTAAAATGCAATGCAAACGTCAAGCGCAAGAAAAACCATCGAATCCATACAGAAATAACGTACGGCGTTGAAACCCCAGCACGGACGGCAGGAGAAACAAAACGCGAGGCAGGCGCAGGAATCCCGCCACCAAAAACTTGGACGGAAAAAACCGCGCATCCAAATCTTATTCTTGGGATAAAATGTATCAAATCAGGGGCCGGTCCAGGTGAGACCTCCATCCTTCCAGACAAAGGGCCTCGTTCACTTTGGCGGCACGTCAATCACTCAATGTCCTTCGCACATATCACCGCTAACTCGAGCTTATCGGGTTAGAACTCACCGGCGACCCATTCACGTCATAGCCGCTGGGTTGAATGCTGCAGTCGCATTTTACCCGCCGAACAAAAAGCTATCGCGAGAAAACGTTGTTTTCGCCGGGTTCTGTGTCGCAAGAAGCTACCTTCGCTTCACCCCCAGTCGCACGATTTAAGGGATGGATACAAGGGTACACAATGGCGGGAGGAGAGAGTGAGTTGAGGCATGTTCCTTAAGATAAAAGTATGGACACAAAAGGGAAAATGGAGGGATCCTCTCCAATGAGGATATCGACCGAGAGACAACACACAACGTTCCGACCACCTCCAGGCCATGACGAGGACTTCGCTACAAATCCTCATCATCTCCCCCACCCACTACTATTTCCCTGACTCTTCCTTTCCTCTATCTCCCGTATCATTCTCTCACTTAATACGTACCTCTTGCATATCTCTCCGTACCTTCCCTTATCTGTTTGCTTCAGGGTTGTTAAGAGTGCTACCTGGTGTCTTTTGCTCAGCGATTTCCGCTATAATCATTATATTCTAGGTATTATTGTAGAAAAACTTTCTTATATATTATCCCGTAACTAATTGGCAAGCTGGAATGATTGAAAGCGGAGCCGCGCCCAGCCTATCTGCCACCCGGATGCAAGCATAATTTGCCTCTCCTTAAAATTAAATACCAAAACCACACATTTCCTGATTTGCAGGTAAAAATTATTCTGAAATACTTTAAAGAAGCAGTGATTTATGACTTCATTTTCCAGCTAAAACTGGTTACAATACATCATCAGCAAATAATTATACTTTCTCAGCATACGGAATAGTAAATTATTAATAGTTCACAATACTTTCGAGTAACATTATCTACATTTACATCTACATAAGTACCCTGCAAGCCATCTTCCGGCGTGTGGCAGGGGGTGTATCATCGCAATCTGCATAACAAAATTATATGATTTGTATGAAATATATTTTTCGGGACTAAGCATGCAAGTTTTTAATAAAAATTGCTTTGCAACAAAAATACAAGTAAATTGGATTAAATCCACCAAACAAATACTCCCTTCTCGTCTTGAGTCATCCCGATTTCATTATTTATTGCAAATCTTAAATTTCACATCATAATCTCTCCTAGATAAGTCGTGTGTATCCCACAGTAAACAATAATAACGTTGTTGCAATAATGGTAAAGGTTGGCTGTCCTCCTGCTGCCGCCGCCCGGGTGCGATACACCCATAGGACAGCGAGGCTCTGATTGTAAGTTTTGAATACGAATTCGGCTTCGATATAAATTTAAACGTTCAGATACCATTTTTCCGGCAGAACCTTACAGGAATTATGCAAGGATTTATAACATTTCTCATTATAGCAATTTTTCCTTGTTTCCACCTCTCCCATTCTTAATCATACAAAGTTATTCGTGAATCAGTCTTATTTTCTCATTTCTCAACGTTCATAATGTAGTCTTTAAAAGTTTTCGCTGCTATTCTGCATCCTCCTCTTTCGTAGACACAATTACATTATATGCCTTTATATTATGGGCGTAAGCATTTACACTGACTGCCATTTATAAAGAATAAGCAAAATGACCTCAGTTGTCGAAGCACCTTAATAACAACAACAACTATAAATAATAAATACATTTATATTATTTATTCTATATAAGATATTGTGAGTATTCAAGATATGGGTTCTGGTGGGATCCTTATCTAGGGTGTGTCCAGATTTCTGAGGACATTCTCCACTTTGAAGCGTCCTCGTGTTTTTAAGCAATTCTTTGTCAAAGGAAAACGGGTAAGGGTGACTTTGCGCAAGATGGTGCGCACCCAGGAAAAATCCCAAGGAAGAATGGAATTGAAAAAAGTCTGACGGGACTGGGAATCGAGCCCGGGTCTCCCAATTACCGGTAGGGTGCTCTGTCCGTTGAGCTATCCCGGCAGAACATTTCTCCAAGCCATTGGGCTTCCTCCAAGCCATCCTTGCCCACAAAGTATCCCGAATGGCTTGGAGAAATGTTCTGCCGGGATAGCTCAGCGGACAGAGCACCCGACTGGCAATTGGGAGACCCAGGTTCGATTCCCGGTCCCGTCAGACATTTTTCAAGTCCATTCTTCCTTGGGACAATTCTTTGTCCTTCTTTCTATTTATATTTTGAGATTTACAATTACTTTACACCCTCTCTATTCATTTAAGGGATAAAATACTCATTTTTAAATGAATTTAATGTACATTTAGAAGAACAATTACGGCATTTTATTAGAAAAATTCTATTTTACTCTAATAACGTTTTATAATTTGTGCTGGTAAAAAAGTTAATCGTGTTCTAGTTTGGTTCCCTTTATTTAAATAGCGAATGGCTTAGCTTATGAGTGTTTCTGTACAACAGTATAGGGCCCCGTGGCCGCTGCGGTAGCCGTGAAGACCTATCACGAACCCTGAAAGTTTTTACGTGATTAATAGTGACAAGGGCTAATGCTGTCCAAGAATAGTTCTTAAGTTTAAGTATTGTATGTCTTTTAAAGTTAAAGTTTAATATTTTGTTATGCTATATTCTGTGTGTGTACTCATTGGTTGAATATATCAATTGTATAGTAACTTCGGAGATTTCTGTAGATATAATTCAAAGCTGTTTAAATTGTAAATATAATAATATAGTATTTTGTAGATAACGATAGGCAAAGATGTTGTGTATTAGACATTTTTGTAGACATGTATGTAAGACAGAAGGATTGTTTGTATTAATTATTTTCTATTGTATTAGTTAGTCGAATTAGTGTTAGTATTGTATTAGTTGTCAAATTACTGTAAGTTAACGTCGCCACCTGACTCAGCGTCTAACTGCGACAGTAGTGTATAATTAATAAATAAATAAAATAAATAAATATGATCCCCCAATTCACCACCGAGGGAAGGGAGAAGCTGAGACAAAAGTAAGTGAAAGATGGATTTACCTCTATCTTCTACCATACAGAAATATAAACAAATCAATTTATCAAGATAGTGTGGAGAAGTACAAGTGTTTCTAATGCATCAATAACGCTCAACAAACGTCTTAATCGAGGAAAATGCCTCCTCGATCACCTCATACGTGTGCAACGCAAGACTACTTTTTTATATGACAATTCTCTCTCGATACCTCTCGTACAGAGAGCTTTGCTCTTCATTTATTTATATATCCATCCATAGCTCTCTCTTCTAACCCTTTCTCTCCAATTTCCCCATGAAGCTCCTCTCAATACATCTTTGTCAATATAGAGCGGCCTCCACTACATCACATCTCCTCGAATTCCCTCTCCACTCCTTATACCCTTTCTTTCATCTTCCTTCCACCTGTCATTCTCTTTTATTCCCGCTCTCTATCACACACACCGACGATCATCTCTTCCTCCTCAAAACATGACTTTGCTCTCACGTAATTACAAGACTTCGCCATTCGCTTCCCCCATCACGCTCTGCGTTTTAAGTGATATACGTTAAGAGAGCGAACGGTTCCAATAAATCACGTTAAATGTTTACACGTCCGAAATTTTAGGAAATATTTATTTTCGTGTGTGTTCTTCTTCCATATCGAGTCCACAAAACATTCCCTCAAAACCCGTAGAGAGCAATGATATTAACGGAGCGAAAATAAGCCTAAATGAATATTTCAGGATGAAGAAGGAACAAGGTTGTATATTAGAATTGAAATGAAAAAGAGGGAAAATAAAATACGATGTAGAGGGAAGTCCATCTGAGTACTATACATTTCGAGATCAAATTATCAAAATTGCGTTCGACCCCTCTCTCTTCGCGTTGACATGCATGAAATAAATCCCGCAGTCACATGCACACATACAATTTAAAGAAAACTTTCAGAAGATCGACTAACTATTACTTTCAGCAAGTTTAAAGACGTGCTTTTTTCTACAAGGGACCATAGCCATTTGGGTAATGTGCTCGACTTCGGTGAAAGCGTTCCCGGGTTCGATTCCCGGTGGGTGAACACGTTCTGAACGACCTTAGTTGCCGAAGCATTTATAAATTGCCCTTCTCATAGACAGAGCTGACATTTTGGAGTAATTCTTTCCAAAATAATTGGACTTCCGTTACATTATAATATCTAAACCGAATATTACATTATGGGAGCAAAACGTGCTGTTTAATAGCGACTCAAAGTAGCCCAACCCGGGAGAAGTATAACTTACATGCGCTACAAGAACTCACCTATTTTAAAGCAATCACTGCTAATTTGGAACACATAGCACGACATGATACCAAGGAATCAAACTGCGGTATGCCAGCTGTGATTATCATACGTTGACCTACCTAACCAGGGAGAACTACTGAAAGAAGGTAAGGTCAAGTGAAGGTACCTTTTTTATTATCTACACAGACTTAGATTACTAAGGAAA
Organism: Ladona fulva; assembly: GCA_000376725.2. Classification (NCBI taxonomy): domain Eukaryota; kingdom Metazoa; phylum Arthropoda; class Insecta; order Odonata; family Libellulidae; genus Ladona; species Ladona fulva. Next base: position 1,224,011 of record KZ308203.1, on the reverse strand, counting down.
TGAAACGTACCATATAAGCATATTTAAAAGTAAACCTAAAGATTGTTCCCATACAACTTTCCATAGTTTGAAAAAATACGTGAAATGAAAAATTTCTCTTGAAAAATAGTATACTAAAACACACTGATTACAGCGATTTTTCTTTAAATACTAAATAGAATGTTATCATAATGTTAAATTAACGTTAGTAAAAATGCAAATTTTAACTTGAATACCCGCCGTTTTATAAGAAAATTGCGATAAATTACAATCTACATCCTTCCATTTAGTAGACAACAAGACTGCATCGAAAAGGAATTTAAAAAAGGTATTCTGCAATCCTTTTGCAGACATTCTTAGGATGTATTCCTCACTGTGCACCAATTTTACTTACGGCTATTGAGGAAAATGATATGAATCTTCACATTATGAAACTCCACCAACATTAACATTAATCAAGTCAAACAGACCCCTCGCCACGTATGAACCTCACGGCGACAGTACAAAATCCTTCCCGTCATTTGTATTCCCCGTGCTTCACGTAATAAAATCCAAGGACCGTTCTCTACAGTCCTTGAAAAAAAAGAAACAATCCAGAAACCCTAGGCAACGTTTTCGGATTCGAATCAAAATAATGTAAACAATAAAAAATTAATAAATCGGCAGTTGCGTGTAAGATAAGGCCTCGGGAAAAAGGGAGAGCGTTAAATATTCCTCCCCTTTCGTGTATTCCAATGTTTGGAACAGGGTGCTGCCCCGAAACCCACTCTCATTCGCGCTATTCTGCTTTCTTTTGTTTTTTTGCTCGTTTCTCCGGCTGTTACTCATCCTCTACCGCCCTCTACACTTTCACTCCTTCTTCCTTCAAAAAAACCACCCCTGTCACCCATTTCTCTTTCGATTTGTCCACAAGGATTCGCCCGTTTACTCTTTTCCTATTCTGCTTTTTGTACCTGCACATTTTGGTGTCTACATTTATCCTATCTCAAGCGAAATTCTCCCTATACCGACAAGCTATATAAGTAAATGTATAAAAATGTACATATGAGGATCTATATAGGTATATTACATTTATATGTATTCATATATATACATCATTATTACAATCATCAGCCGATATCGGATGTAGGACTCCGCAAGTGTATCTCAATTCTTATTATTCCAAGTTCCTCGCTTTTTCCAACTATTTGAAGATGTTTCTGTGCCGACTGTCCTCTGGTCTTCGCTTTGACCTCTTCGCAAAAGTAATCAAACATAAAAACACGCCAAAAGTATCAAAGAAAGACTTACAGAACCAGGCCGATACGTATTTCGTTCTCTATGAGAGCATCTTTGGATATGGACGACAGCAGAATTGAAACTAATGGATAAATAATCAATAAACAACTAATGGATAAATAGTCAAAGCCACAATTCTGCTGTCATCAATGCTCTGAAGATGCGCTCTTAGAGAGCGAAATAAAGATCCTGGTTTCGTAGTTTTTTCTGTAATGGTTTTGGCGTTTTTTTTGTTTGACTATTACAACCATTAGTGGACCTTATTTATCGATTAGCATTAGTAAGTAAGAAAACACTCGGTGAGGTCAACAGACGAATTCGGAATTTAAATGGTGGATGTTAACTATTTATATGATAATAAAATTATATTTCTTCTTTTAGGTAAGTTCTTTACTTTGAAATAATTTTCAGTGTGATTTTCATTATTACTTCTTTAAGTGCCACAGGTATGTTTTTAATTTTGAACTACTGATAGTAAATCCTAAAAGAATCAAAATTTCTTTCAAAGTCATAATTACTACTATAAACTATTATTACTATGACTATAATAGGACCAGTTATTCTTGCAGCACGTACATACATACAGTTATTTTTAATTTTCTCTGAATTTCCCGGGAGTTCGTAGACTTTGTCTCTGTTTTTATACTCTGTACATAATGGCTTATTTTCCTATATTAGCAGTATCAGCTATCTGTAGAGATTTTATTTGTTTTTTTAAATTTTTATTTGACAATGCTTTCGTTTCCGGATTGTACGGGCAGTTTTAACATCTCTTTTAGCTATTACTATCAGTGGGATTGTTCAGGCTTTAAAGTAGGTTAAATGGAAGAGGATACACAATTCCTGCAAAGGAAAGACGTTATTAATTTATATATATA
>KZ308203.1:1211027-1221860 GCA_000376725.2 Ladona fulva | reverse complement strand
ATATATATATATTAATTTAATATTTCCTCTTCATTCAATGCTCATTATGCCATGGGATGGTCTCGCTTGACCAAGGCTCAAATGGATGTCCTCCAATGGTCCCCCATAATAGGTGTTTTTAAATTATTTCTGAATAAACTTCATGTATTCGTCATTTAGAAACAGTTCAGTCTGGACATTCTATACCGTAGTCAATTTAATACCCAATCTGGACATTCGTTTTGACATTGTTCACACATTATTTTCTTTATAAAAAGTTGAGAAAGATTTTCGCAACGCTTGCTACTATGCAACCATAATTCCGGATGTGAATTCCAAGAGCCTACATATTTATACAGTAAAGGAAGCTGTACGAAAATAATACAATTGACCGTTAAATGTCATGAATTACATTACGTTTGTTTCTTCATTTTTTCGTATCGGAGATTGCAAGTTAATTAGTTCCCTCGGGAAGTGAATCTCCTCGTAATTATTTGTAGTCTTCGTAATTCTGTCCCTTCATTTATGGAGATACCAGAACGGAGTTAATTAATTGTACAGATGATTCAGGTATTTGGATGAAAGTCGCTTTAACGTTAATAAAATCACACAATTAAAAGATTGATTGAATTTAAATGAGCAATTCCGATAATAATCAACACCAGGTTTAATCCAGGAAATTAATAATTTTAAGATATACATATTACCATAAATTAACTCTTACACTTATATTGAATATGAAGATCTTAAATTTTAAGGAAGTAATTTGTGTTGATAAAATAATCTGGAATAACTACAACTGGGACCATATCTGATTGACCCCAAATAAAAGAGAACTGAAGTACCATAACTTGCTACGTAAAACATCATAATGGAATATACAGGGAATAATAGGTGTGAAAAATAGCGACACGATGAAAGATTATTTGACCCTTTATTGGCGTGATCAGGACCAAGTGGGCTTCTCTTTCGTCTAAACTCAAACAATAGCTAATATTCGTAATAAGAGTTGGATGTAATAAAGAGATTTGACAGTCACCGTCTCGCTCTAATAAATCGTAATAATAATATTATTATTATTCATATCACAGAAACATTTGATACATCTACTCATTCAAGATCGGAAATAGAATTATGATACTCAATTTCAACAAAATTCCAAGAGAAACCTTCCGTCCTCATTAAGAAATGTAGCATTTTTATGTCCTAAAAACCGGGAACTTAGATTATTCCGCCTCTGGGAGAGATGTCTCAAAAATTTATGGCGATGGAGGACGTATGCCTCAAAAACGTCAGATGGAGACAGTAATTATGACTTATCTGCCCCGTGAGACGAGATAGAGAATGTTCCGCGGGATCCTATCCATTCATTTATCATAGAGTTTCGGATATAATTAGGAGAATTAAAAAGGCACGGTTTTCCCTCTGTGATATGGGTCGTGAGCAGCTTTGAGAACATGACATAACAAATTAATAAGTAATTCCGTGCGCGCAAAACAGAAATTCTAATGAGGTTGTTTAATTTTCGTTGAGTTCTTTTATCCATCTCATTGCTCATAGTTATCCATAGTTAAAGAAAAGCAGATTGCTTATTATTATAAAATTTTTACTAAAAGATAATATAGAGAATAATAAAGCTTACAACGGAAAGAAACCAATTTACAGTTTCTTTTTCATATTCTCGTGTAGGAATTTGTATTTAATTATTATGAAAAAAAATGTACAAACTATAATTAGAAAATAAGAATTACTCAATTTAATAACACATCGATGTGCAAAAGCTTAGTAAATTAGAAATAAATTTAATTAGTCCAAAACTACTCTAAAATTAATTTAATTAGTCATTGTAAAATACCGTTCCATAAAACAGCATTTCAAAATTACAAATTAATTGTGAAACGTGAAATAAAAAATCACCAAAATGCAAATATAACAATGGCAATAATTATTACATTATTTAATCTGTTTAATGAATACTTCTTTCACACCAACGTAGATAAATGGAGACGGGAAGTCCATCTTGGCTATAATAATGACTAAAACTCAAACTCCCGTAAACGTATAATGCTACGTAGTAATTTATTATAGAATTACCAAATTAAAGTAATTGTATAAGAACATAAATGTGACTTTTTTCTCAACGACCACGTCAAGATTTTAAATATGGGTGGTAATTTTTACTTTTACTGGTTTACATCAATTCGGGAACTTAAAATCGCCAGCCAATTTACTTTACTTCAAAACCTTGAGCTATTACTTTACCTTCATAGATGAATAAACTAGTAAACCTTGGATAAAGGAAAGTAATGTAACTTAGTAGGTTGAAAACCTACGAAACTACCTAACCCACGAAAACACTCCCGTGGTCATCTATATTTCTGATTCACTCACACTCCATCATGCACAAGGCCTATAATCAGGTGTAAAAGTTACATTAAACGCATCTGCAGCATTCCTTAAATAAAGGAACCGCATATGCGTTATGTGCTTTGTATCGGCAACCTATATTGCACTTGTAGAGTACTAGAATCGTTCATTATGTCTCCAGTCTTCCATACGGTTCTCCACAATAGTAATCCGCCGTAGGTAGAATGTATTTCCGAGGCCTAATCCATCGCTATGAATGCTGAGGCGTATCCCGTATTTAACTAGCGCTCGTAGCCGCTGTGTTTGCTAGATATTGCGCAGTCAACATCTGGGTTGAATTAGCCAAGGTGTACCAACTCCCTTTGTAGGAGGAAAGGGTGACATACATCAATGCCGAAAGCTGAGCTAACAAACCGAGCCGAAATTTTCCAATTGTTCCCGTGAGCTTTTCCACCCTCGTCTTCCATTGTCTTTAAATATGATTTTCTGAATCCAGTTGAGTGATGATCGTCGACAGGAGTAACGCTTTCCTCTCAGACAAAAGAAACGAGTCCAAATAAACTCCAAAGAGGGCTGATTCCGACAACACGAAAATAACCGCTCTGCGAAGGACTACATATATGGTAAAGTTTACTGCCAAATGTGAAAAGCAATGAAAACTTTGCGGTTACATTTGGTTGAGTGAATATAGCCAAGTTAATCATGCTGCAAACGAACGGTATAGAATGGCCATCACCTAAGTTGCATTCTGTATTGATACTCATTACTAAGTCATTGGTAATATTTAATGATGTTTCATTACTTAATAAATGCCTTGCACCTGGAAAAAATCAAGCATTACTAAATAGTCTGTACTACAGTGAGTGTTACACGAAAAGACACTGATTTACGTAAAGTGAATCCCATGTGAAGATATCGTATTTCAATCCCTCAAAATTGAACAGTATTACAGAGATGAATTAAAATAATAAAATATAATCTATGAAGCAAAACAAATCAATACATTTTAAAATACTAATCAAGTAGGCATGTATTAGAGAAAATAGCGGTGTATGCGCGAAACTGAAAAAATGTTGACGTAAATTTGACCCTCGATCAAATATCCTGAAACGTATTAGTATTGCTGAAAGTTCTGAGGTCATTTCGAACGTGGATCCCCACCAGTAATCGAACCCCGGATCGCTGTCACAACCTGAAACGTTTCCAGGGAAAGAGGAGAAGACCTGGGTTCGAATCCCAGTCAGGTAGATATTTTTCTTTTCTTCCTTTAGACTGTAATACTTATCTAAAAAAATATTAGCGGTCGGAAAGTTGTCTGTTATTTTATAGCAAGGGAAGTACCCTGAAAGTCCTCATGGAACCCGTGACCTATGATCCTGGTGAGTCTCTTGTGAGCCTAATTTAGTTTGCAACCTTGAAATGCGTATTTTATACATCAGTGAAGGAACCCATACTTATATTTATGTTGTACGAAGACATTAAATAATACGTAAACGCGCGACTGGATTACACAGTACACGCAAAAACAACGGGGAAAGCATGCAATTGACATGAACGCAAATAAACGAAACGTATGGCATTTTCGGAAGCGCTCTTTCCCCATTTAAATGAATCTCGATCGGCCCGCGTATGAATTTCGAGCGATTCTCATCGTGCCGCATCTTTCCGGAATTACCTTCGCCGACGAGGAATCCAAACTCCCCGAACCAATCATTACCATCTCTCATACGACCCATAATTTACCTTCCTTTCTTTGACCCGGCATCCCTGGACCATATTGGACCGCCCCCTCCCATCTGACCTTCCTCACTCCGAGAGGGCCCTCTTTTTTGATCCTCCACACCCGCTTGCATCCGCAATCTCTCCAAAAGGTCTCGCAAATGACCCAACATAACGACATCGACTGGCTTCCGTATTCCGTTCGCTTCGCCCCACCGCCCCGCTTCTTCCTTCTGGGGAAGGGAGAAAAACTCCGGATCCACAGCGAGGAGCATCTTCAACCAGCCTCATCACCCGTCCGACCCAACCCCATCCCGAGCCTCGGGTCTCATCTGATATTTTTTACCATTCCTCCTCGACTTTTCTTATTTTTGCGGCGAGAAGGGGGGAGTGGGAGGCGAGGAAAGGAACCGGGATTTTGAAGCGCTTTTTTTGTAATGGCCAGACATTTCCTACGAATTAAATGACATTTGCCGGCTGAAAAGGGGGAGAGATACACTTCTGCCGTTCCCCTCAGCGGCCGCTCCCCATTTCGACGTAAGTATAAAACATTTCCGAACGTTTTTTTGCCTAATTGAGTGACGATTCCAACGTCGGGAGTTTATGTCCCGGCCCCTTGAGGGAGAGAAGGGGAAATTTTGGGCGGAAGAAAATGCTGGGGAAGGGCTAGGAAGGGGAAGAAACTTTTTTAAATTTACCGGGAATACCGCGGGAGTTTCATCAAGTATTTTTTGCGTCGGGCCATGCCAAGTTGTTTCTTTATTTTGGAATAAAGTAAAAATGAACTTGAGGGAATGTACACGTTTCCACTTAGGAGAGAACATGCGGGAGAAAGTCAGAAGTTTTGGAATAGTTTAATTTCCCGAATTTCATTAGCCTCAAGGATTAGGTATTTGCTAAGTTTTCTGTGTTTTTAAATGGAGCCACGCATCGACTTCAATGCATTCAACTCATACCCATGCTTTTTTTGTTTAAATGTACTTACTTAAATAGATATGCTTAATATACCGATTCAACTCCCTTTTTTTCTGTATAGCGTTCAGTAGGATTCTCTCCTTCTTAAATCTTTTTAACACCTCATTCATTATTCCATTCACCCATTTTATTATCTCTAGCATCCATAACACTCAAATCTCGATAGCATAAATCCTATTCTGTTCTCTTGTTTTCAAGGTTCATATTTCACAGCTGTACGTCATAACACTCCTCACATTTCACCAGTTTCCTTCTCAGTTCTATATCTATACTACAGCAGGACCATCCTCTTCTAATGAAATCTTCTTTTGCCATAGCCATTCGTAACTTAATCTCTACGCTACTCTTCCAATCTTCTGCCAGTATACTCCCCAGGTATCTATACCTTCTAATCTATTCTTCCATGTACTGGTTTTACTGTATAAACATTCAACTATTCGGTATACAATTACACCATGAAATTTTATGTCAAAAAATGTAGCCTTTAGTCACATTTCAAAGCAAATATCGCGCACTGAAACGCAACAAAATGAAACCATTGTATATTATCGGAGTCGATGAAAAACAATCGCGAAAATGTCCACATTTCTCAAAGATGAGTAGCGACTTTCACGAGCGTAGATTAATCAAAGTTAAGCAAACTCGCGCGCACCTGAGAAGACCCACGCTTTTGGGAGAGCAAATCCANATGCACAAGGCCTATAATCAGGTGTAAAAGTTACATTAAACGCATCTGCAGCATTCCTTAAATAAAGGAACCGCATATGCGTTATGTGCTTTGTATCGGCAACCTATATTGCACTTGTAGAGTACTAGAATCGTTCATTATGTCTCCAGTCTTCCATACGGTTCTCCACAATAGTAATCCGCCGTAGGTAGAATGTATTTCCGAGGCCTAATCCATCGCTATGAATGCTGAGGCGTATCCCGTATTTAACTAGCGCTCGTAGCCGCTGTGTTTGCTAGATATTGCGCAGTCAACATCTGGGTTGAATTAGCCAAGGTGTACCAACTCCCTTTGTAGGAGGAAAGGGTGACATACATCAATGCCGAAAGCTGAGCTAACAAACCGAGCCGAAATTTTCCAATTGTTCCCGTGAGCTTTTCCACCCTCGTCTTCCATTGTCTTTAAATATGATTTTCTGAATCCAGTTGAGTGATGATCGTCGACAGGAGTAACGCTTTCCTCTCAGACAAAAGAAACGAGTCCAAATAAACTCCAAAGAGGGCTGATTCCGACAACACGAAAATAACCGCTCTGCGAAGGACTACATATATGGTAAAGTTTACTGCCAAATGTGAAAAGCAATGAAAACTTTGCGGTTACATTTGGTTGAGTGAATATAGCCAAGTTAATCATGCTGCAAACGAACGGTATAGAATGGCCATCACCTAAGTTGCATTCTGTATTGATACTCATTACTAAGTCATTGGTAATATTTAATGATGTTTCATTACTTAATAAATGCCTTGCACCTGGAAAAAATCAAGCATTACTAAATAGTCTGTACTACAGTGAGTGTTACACGAAAAGACACTGATTTACGTAAAGTGAATCCCATGTGAAGATATCGTATTTCAATCCCTCAAAATTGAACAGTATTACAGAGATGAATTAAAATAATAAAATATAATCTATGAAGCAAAACAAATCAATACATTTTAAAATACTAATCAAGTAGGCATGTATTAGAGAAAATAGCGGTGTATGCGCGAAACTGAAAAAATGTTGACGTAAATTTGACCCTCGATCAAATATCCTGAAACGTATTAGTATTGCTGAAAGTTCTGAGGTCATTTCGAACGTGGATCCCCACCAGTAATCGAACCCCGGATCGCTGTCACAACCTGAAACGTTTCCAGGGAAAGAGGAGAAGACCTGGGTTCGAATCCCAGTCAGGTAGATATTTTTCTTTTCTTCCTTTAGACTGTAATACTTATCTAAAAAAATATTAGCGGTCGGAAAGTTGTCTGTTATTTTATAGCAAGGGAAGTACCCTGAAAGTCCTCATGGAACCCGTGACCTATGATCCTGGTGAGTCTCTTGTGAGCCTAATTTAGTTTGCAACCTTGAAATGCGTATTTTATACATCAGTGAAGGAACCCATACTTATATTTATGTTGTACGAAGACATTAAATAATACGTAAACGCGCGACTGGATTACACAGTACATGCAAAAACAACGGGGAAAGCATGCAATTGACATGAACGCAAATAAACGAAACGTATGGCATTTTCGGAAGCGCTCTTTCCCCATTTAAATGAATCTCGATCGGCCCGCGTATGAATTTCGAGCGATTCTCATCGTGCCGCATCTTTCCGGAATTACCTTCGCCGACGAGGAATCCAAACTCCCCGAACCAATCATTACCATCTCTCATACGACCCATAATTTACCTTCCTTTCTTTGACCCGGCATCCCTGGACCATATTGGACCGCCCCCTCCCATCTGACCTTCCTCACTCCGAGAGGGCCCTCTTTTTTGATCCTCCACACCCGCTTGCATCCGCAATCTCTCCAAAAGGTCTCGCAAATGACCCAACATAACGACATCGACTGGCTTCCGTATTCCGTTCGCTTCGCCCCACCGCCCCGCTTCTTCCTTCTGGGGAAGGGAGAAAAACTCCGGATCCACAGCGAGGAGCATCTTCAACCAGCCTCATCACCCGTCCGACCCAACCCCATCCCGAGCCTCGGGTCTCATCTGATATTTTTTACCATTCCTCCTCGACTTTTCTTATTTTTGCGGCGAGAAGGGGGGAGTGGGAGGCGAGGAAAGGAAACGGGACTTTGAAGCGCTTTTTTTGTAATGGCCAGACATTTCCTACGAATTAAATGACATTTGCCGGCTGAAAAGGGGGAGAGATACACTTCTGCCGTTCCCCTCAGCGGCCGCTCCCCATTTCGACGTAAGTATAAAACATTTCCGAACGTTTTTTTGCCTAATTGAGTGACGATTCCAACGTCGGGAGTTTATGTCCCGGCCCCTTGAGGGAGAGAAGGGGAAATTTTGGGCGGAAGAAAATGCTGGGGAAGGGCTAGGAAGGGGAAGAAACTTTTTTAAATTTACCGGGAATACCGCGGGAGTTTCATCAAGTATTTTTTGCGTCGGGCCATGCCAAGTTGTTTCTTTATTTTGGAATAAAGTAAAAATGAACTTGCAAAATTACAAATTAATTGTGAAACGTGAAATAAAAAATCACCAAAATGCAAATATAACAATGGCAATAATTATTACATTATTTAATCTGTTTAATGAATACTTCTTTCACACCAACGTAGATAAATGGAGACGGGAAGTCCATCTTGGCTATAATAATGACTAAAACTCAAACTCCCGAAACGTATAATGCTACGTAGTAATTTATTATAGAATTACCAAATTAAAGTAATTGTATAAGAACATAAATGTGACTTTTTTCTCAACGACCACGTCAAGATTTTAAATATGGGTGGTAATTTTTACTTTTACTGGTTTACATCAATTCGGGAACTTAAAATCGCCAGCCAATTTACTTTACTTCAAAACCTTGAGCTATTACTTTACCTTCATAGATGAATAAACTAGTAAACCTTGGATAAAGGAAAGTAATGTAACTTAGTAGGTTGAAAACCTACGAAACTACCTAACCCACGAAAACACTCCCGTGGTCATCTATATTTCTGATTCACTGACACTCCGTCATGCACAAGGCCTATAATCAGGTGTAAAAGTTACATTAAACGCATCTGCAGCATTCCTTAAATAAAGGAACCGCATATGCGTTATGTGCTTTGTATCGGCAACCTATATTGCACTTGTAGAGTACTAGAATCGTTCATTATGTCTCCAGTCTTCCATACGGTTCTCCACAATAGTAATCCGCCGTAGGTAGAATGTATTTCCGAGGCCTAATCCATCGCTATGAATGCTGAGGCGTATCCCGTATTTAACTAGCGCTCGTAGCCGCTGTGTTTGCTAGATATTGCGCAGTCAACATCTGGGTTGAATTAGCCAAGGTGTACCAACTCCCTTTGTAGGAGGAAAGGGTGACATACATCAATGCCGAAAGCTGAGCTAACAAACCGAGCCGAAATTTTCCAATTGTTCCCGTGAGCTTTTCCACCCTCGTCTTCCATTGTCTTTAAATATGATTTTCTGAATCCAGTTGAGTGATGATCGTCGACAGGAGTAACGCTTTCCTCTCAGACAAAAGAAACGAGTCCGAATAAACTCCAAAGAGGGCTGATTCCGACGACACGAGAATAACCGCTCTGCGAAGGACTACATATATGGTAAAGTTTACTGCCAAATGTGAAAAACAATGAGAACTTTGCGGTTACATTTGGTTGAGTGAATATAGCCAAGTTAATCATGCTGCAAACGAACGGTATAGAATGATAATCCATCACCTAAGGTGCATTCTGTATTGATACTCATTACTAAGTCATTGGTAATATTTAATGATGTTTCATTACTTAATAAATGCCTTGCACCTGGAAAAAATCAAGCATTACTAAATAGTCTGTACTACAGTGAGTGTTACACGAAAAGACACTGATTTACGTAAAGTGAATCCCATGTGAAGATATCGTATTTCAATCCCTCAAAATTGAACAGTATTACAGAGATGAATTAAAATAATAAAATATAATCTATGAAGCAAAACAAATCAATAAATTTTAAAATACTAATCAAGTAGGCATGTATTAGAGAAAACAGCGGTGTATGCGCGAAACTGAAAAAATGTTGACGTAAATTTGACCCTCAAATATCCTGAAACGTAGTAGTATTGCTGAAACTTCTGAGGTAATTTCGAACGTGGAACGGAACGATCCCCACCAGTAATCGATCCCGGGATCGCTATCACAACCTGAAACGTTTCCAGGGAAAGAGGAGAAGACCTGGGTTCGAATCCCAGTCAGGTAGATATTTTTCTTTTCTTCCTTTAGACTGTAATACTTATCTAAAAAAATATTAGCGGTCGGAAAGTTGTCTGTTATTTTATAGCAAGGGAAGTACCCTGAAAGTCCTCATGGAACCCGTGACCTATGATCCTGGTGAGTCTCTTGTGAGCCTAATTTAGTTTGCAACCTTGAAATGCGTATTTTATACATCAGTGAAGGAACCCATACTTATATTTATGTTGTACGAAGACATTAAATAATACGTAAACGCGCGACTGGATTACACAGTACACGCAAAAACAACGGGGAAAGCATGCAATTGACATGAACGCAAATAAACGAAACGTATGGCATTTTCGGAAGCGCTCTTTCCCCATTTAAATGAATCTCGATCGGCCCGCGTATGAATTTCGAGCGATTCTCATCGTGCCGCATCTTTCCGGAATTACCTTCGCCGACGAGGAATCCAAACTCCCCGAACCAATCATTACCATCTCTCATACGACCCATAATTTACCTTCCTTTCTTTGACCCGGCATCCCTGGACCATATTGGACCGCCCCCTCCCATCTGACCTTCCTCACTCCGAGAGGGCCCTCTTTTTTGCTCCTCCACACCCGCTTGCATCCGCAATCTCTCCAAAAGGTCTCGCAAATGACCCAACATAACGACATCGACTGGCTTCCGTATTCCGTTCGCTTCGCCCCACCGCCCCGCTTCTTCCTTCTGGGGAAGGGAGAAAAACTCCGGATCCACAGCGAGGAGCATCTTCAACCAGCCTCATCACCCGTCCGACCCAACCCCATCCCGAGCCTCGGGTCTCATCTGATATTTTTTACCATTCCTCCTCGACTTTTCTTATTTTTGCGGCGAGAAGGGGGGAGTGGGAGGCGAGGAAAGGAA